>NW_004624876.1:3083318-3125383 GCF_000247695.1 Heterocephalus glaber
TGAGAAATGGAAAAAATGGAAATAAAGTCTTTGTAAAAAGGGAAGGGTGGGGGGGAGGTGAAGGGAGGGCTAGGAATGGGGAAAAAATAAGAACCAAAATGCATCATGTAAAGGTACAAGTTCCCAATGCGAAATGTTAATGTGTTGTATACCTAAAATGTACCAATAAAAGAATTTAAGAAAAAAAAAAAGAAAGAAAATTGAAGAGCATGCAATTTTATTGTAACTTGTGCTAAGTGTTTAGCTTGAAACATTGAAGCCATTTTTGAAATGCCAAATTTAATTGGAGACCAAGGGCACCTTTGCAGGCAACTACTTCCATGGTGTCCCCTTGAAAAATCAACTTTCTCCTTGAATTCTTTATCAATCTAAGAAGAAATGTATTGCTCACTGTGCACATATTTAGGGGTTGCCTGATAGATTAGAAGATAGAGCAGTGTATGGCAAATGCTGTAAAAGGAGACAAATTCATGTCTTAATTTCCTTCCTATTCAGGAGACTGGAAACAGTTTTATAATGTTCTTACCAGGAATATATATTTAAGACCTCTGGACTTCTGAAAACTTCCTGATGGTTGGGAAACATGGAAAAGATTAATGCATTCTATCCTGAGATCTATATAGGACTTACAGGTTAATTATAACTGTGATTGGTTTACTTTCTTGTCAACATCTTGCAGGTTAGAATCTGTAAGACTCAGCAATGCACCTGAGTTGATTTATAGTTGATACAATTTCATTCAGTAAGGATTCAGCATATAATGGATTTTCTCTTTGTGATTTTTTTGTGAAGCTAAAAGTAGAGACAAATAAACCTGAGGTAGAAATATTATTAATAATGATAGGTCATCTACATACCATTCAATAAAATGTTTGTTCAGATGAAATGCTTTTGTATTTCAGTAATGTTACATTTGCTATTGTCCTTATGTGATCTGTGATCAAAAACTAGGATGAATATTGAAATTAATAAAATTATAGAAGTAAAAATACATTGTCATTAATCTCTATTAATGTACTTCCCCTCATCTTGACCATATTTATGGCACATTTTTATGTCTTTAGTTGTGCTGTCATGGCATTCTCAATGTTGTAAGTTGATTTTAAATATTTACCTTTTAAGGCCATTGTGACTTTGGAGAAGAGCTAGAAGTCAATTGTTGATAGATCTTGTGAACAAGTTAAATGACACACTATAATTTGTTAATGAGTCTGCCTTTGCAATAGATGGATCCCAGCAGCCCCATTCACAGTATTTTGTTTACACATCTTAAGTCACTCATGCAGAAATATCAATAAATCAAATTTTATAAATAATAATTCAAATAACAATAAAATATTACTAAACATTTTCAAATTGGCTTTACAGGTAAATGATAATAATAACAGGTGATATTAGTGCACAATTTCTAATGACAGGATATATCAACAGCAGTGTTTCTGAATCCTGGTTTAGGAAAAGACCACCCAAAATGTATATGCACATATTCTGATGGAAGTGGTCTGAGAATGATACCATCCTTGGAGAATATTTTGACATATTTTCACACAAAAATAATGATAAATAGGACTAGAGCACATTAATTTACTCCATTTAAGAGTTTTAAAAATGGTCAAGTATAGTATATGCATGTACAGGTATGGAAAAGTGAAACAATTCAGTAAAACTAACATGCATCAATAAAACTGAAGCATGACTGCTTGAGGGTCTCTGGACAGACCACCAACCACATGGAGTAGGAGAGCAAAAAATCAGCTTTATTACTTGCAGTTTCAAGGGATTTAAATAATTTCAAAAGCATCAAACAGAAGTTTACTCTCATTTTTATACCTTTATGTTTTCACTGGGGGGAAACAGCAACCTTAATCACTGCAGAAACAGACATCAATGTAAACATAATTACATAAGCAAAGGAGAATTCAGGGGGAAGCAGGAGTGTTCTGTGATCTCCTTGTTCCAGTGAGGTTGCATTACAATAGTGACTACAGTTACAGATATCTTTCTCAGCAAGGATGGTTACACAGTTAACTAACTGTTACCCATTTTTACACCAGGACAGAGTTTTCCCTCTCAAAACAATTTGAAAACTATTATATGTGGTAGGCAACACTAATATGTATAGCATACACAGTGAAACTTCCTGGATAATTTTTTACACCATTTCATGTATTTTTGTATTTTGTATTTTTTCTAATTAATTTATGCTGATAAACAATGAACCAGAATTTTCTTCATGGAGCTGAGATACAAAAGTAGTAAGCAATATACTGGAAAGAATTGAAAAAAATTCTATTAATAAGGGATAAACATGATGTGCAAATATGGGCTTTGGAATCTCACTGGTGCTAATTCTTAACTGTAAATAAGGAAGTTTAAGATTAGAAGAAAATGAAGCAGTTTCAGCTGTTCACTGTATAATACAGAACAAAAAATAAAAATCCAAAAATATCTTCACAAGTAATTTTACTGCCACTGGATGGATTTCATAGAAATAAATATGTATACAAATAAAAAATTTCAAATGTGTTTTGTAACATTTCATTATTTTCTTAGACACTGATTTGCCCAGTGTGGATTGATGCCAAATTTTAGGTCAGTGGAATCATATTAGGTTGTGTATTTTACTAAAGGATATTCACTGAGACTTGGACTCCACGAGGGATAAAGAGAAAGTTTAGATAGTCATAATTGTTATAAAATAAATATTATTTAGGTCATTACTGATACCCATAAGGGAGGGAAATCAATACAGTAAAAAATGTTTTAAAAATTCTTGCTAAATAACTGATACATAGGAATATTTTCAGGTTATGAACTATTGACTTTAATTATTTTCCACACAATGGAAAGCAAACTCTTACTGTTTATAAATAATGTATCTCAAGAGAACTTGTACCATTTACTTAGAATAAAATAAGATATATTTCATTCTTTTCTAGTTTCCTTTAGTAAGAACCATTTTCTTCTAGAGAAAGAATAATATTTCTTATTCTCCTTATTATGGAGACAGGATGACTCTCACTGGGATCACAGGCTTGTCACTAAGGTTCTTGGTCTTTTAGACTTTTCAGATGAGTATTTCTGAAGTAGTTGGATATAGAAGCTGGTAAATAACTCAGAAATCAGTATTGAAAGAGTTATAAAAAGATGTTATTTGTCAAAACGTAAAGAATTTTTAAAGTTATTGGATCTCATAAGTGTATGCACTACTAGTGAGAACTTGGATTTCAAATAGATAGTTAGTATCTGCACATTTGTTTCTTTTGCTCAACACTGTTTTCTTTTACAGAGGTGTCCAAGCTATTGAAAAGAATATTTGCCTCAGAATTCCATCGCTGGGAGTCTCATGTGTTCTGAACTTGCAGCTTGTCCTCTCAGGGCTATTTCTGTGCATGTTCCTGGGAACAGTACTCGGGAATCTGCTCATTACCCTGGCCATCAGTTCTGATTCCCACCTCCACAGCCCCATGTCTTTCTCTAGATCTTCTCTGTGACTAATTCTGCTTCATCTCCTCCACCATGGTTTGAAATATGATTGTGGACACCCAGCCTCACAGCAGAGTCATCTACTATGTAGGGTGTTTGACACAAAGGTCATTTTATCTTTGGGAGTAGGGATCACAGGCTCCTGACTGTGTAGCCTGTGATCAGTTTGGGGCCATCTGTAACCCAATGACTCAGTAGTCAGAAAATCTTGCCTTTGTGGCTTCTTAGTTTGGGATTTTATTTTTGCTTAGGATTTTGGACTCATATCTGCCTAATTATATTGTCTTAATAATTTCCTAAGTTCAAAGATGTGGAAATTGCTAATTTCTTTTGTAACACTGACCACTTTCTTAATCTTGCCTGTTTTGACAACTTCCCTAGTAACACAGTGAAGTATATCTCTGGTGCCATGTTCTCCCTGAACCCTTTCTTAGAGATATTTTCCTCCTATTACAAAAGTGTTTTCTCATTCTGAAAACTCCATTAGTGTTTGGGAGTATAAAGTCCTCTCTATGTGTGTCTCCCTACTGTCATTTGTTTGCTGATTTTGTGGACAAGGAATTGGAGTATATGTTGGCTCAGCTTTATCAAAATTTACTACAGAGAGTTCAGTAGCTTCTGTGATATGTACAGTGGCCCCCATTGTGCTGAATACATCATCTACAGCATGAGAAATTGGGGCATTATAAGCAACCTGGGGAGACCCCATAGCAAAACAGTCTCCTCTATGGACTTGTAACATCCATTTGAATATAGTTTGGAAAAAGCAAATCAACCTAATATCTAGACTTGTATGTTCTGCCTATTTGGTCTTGTTAATATTCTAATTTTGTGGTTTTCATTTGTTAAAAATTTTCATAGTGTAATCCTGGTGAGATGACAAGGCAATTTTAATATTGAGTATATATTTTACTTTGGAAAATGAAAATTATTTGATGATGTATGATGTTGTGTCATCAAAATGTATACTTAATATGGTAAATTAGTTGTTTGATATGTGTATTTTACCCCATGGGTGAAATAAAGGCAGATGGTTATTTAAAAGCTATACACAAATTACAGAAGCAAATAGTACATACCAATTTTACCTAAGCAGAGAAAAAACTCAAAAATTCTTATGGACATTTATTTTCTTTGTGTCTCCATCTTCCATTAGTGTTGGAAGTCCTTAGAGATTGGGATGGCAGGGACCGATTTGGCTAATTATGAGCTGTAGGCATTGAGCCCCTAAGGTCACAGAGTAGTCAATAATCAGCTTGTGCCCCAGGCTTTCAGTTTGATGACTTCAGTCCAGTGACCTCCATACCCATGTCCCAGGCTCCATGGTTGTCTGTTTCAGGAAGCTCCTACTTGACTTTGTATTAGTTTCAATATTTTGGACAGAGCCTGTAATTCACTGGGCAGCAAAAATAGGAGAGTCTTTGGGTCTGGTCTCCTTGAATATCCCCCAGCAGAGAAACAGCACCACTCAGTAAGTGCAAGGGGGTCTCAATGATATGGAAAAGATCCTTTAAATTATTTTTTCTTCATCATAAGGACAAATATGACAGTTTAGGTAGTCAGGTAGAGGGGTAGAAATATGAAAAATAACAGTTATAAGGAATCAAAATTTTATGTTCATTGTTTTAATGGGGAAAGTAGAATTATTTAAAATTTGCTTTCTACATGCCCTGTTTTTATTTCTCATTGGTGGCTCATACATAGCATCAGAAAATATTCCCTTATGCAGTGTTGCTAAGCATGCTAAAAGTTTTCTGAAGGTGATGATAAGGATGGAGAGGAGGAGGACAGTAACCATAACATCACAAACTAGTTTTGTGGGCTTCTTGTATTCCAGGCACTGAGGAATGTGTTCTATGTAGATTGTTTCATTTTGTGTGCTTTGTCTTACTGTAGTTATAATTAACCACATAATTATTGCTTATAAAAAATTGAAAGCCTGTCATTTCAGAGGAATCTGCAGTAGATTGTTAGGAAGAAAAATTATTCACTTGAATTGGGCTGTCTGATAACAGACATGGAAATATAGGAGAAATAACACTGGCGCATTGCCTTAACAACACAACCAACCACTTCACTTCTTTGTTGCATCAGGTAGGGAGTGCTTGTCCACCATCCCTTTCCTGTTGAGGGTTCCTGAAAGCTCAAAGAACAGAGCAATGAATGGAATCAGCTACATCTACCATAGGAAAGACAGATCACCCTCACAAGTTTCTCTCCTGCCACTACTGGAAGATACCTAGTTGCTCCCCACATCCTCCTCCATGTTTCCAATAATTTCCCATAGCCTCAAATGGGGATAAGTCAGGTCATGATATTATTTCCCTTTAGGAAATGTGAGAGTTAAAATATGATACTATAATATACCAGTGATTAGGACTTGGAATCTCTTCTCATATCTTTCTGTTATTGTAAAATGAAAAGTTTTACTGTATTGGACAGCATCTGTCAATTTATTTTTTAATTCTTTCTGGTTCACTTATTATTTTTGACACATGAATGCTATAATCCATTTAATTCCATCTATATAAAATCTTTAAAAACACAACAGATGTATTCATTGGTTTAAAAAGGCACAAAGAGTTGGGAGCAGGTGAATGTGTACTTCTGGCTGAGATGCATTATAGAACTTCATATCATTCCAGGCTCCAGTGCCTTTTGAATATAGTTTACACTATCAGTAAACTTCCTACTTGCATAATCATGTAAGTCATCTATAATGAAACAAAAATTACAAATACTTAAGTTCCAAAATTTGTTTATTTGCCACCTTGTGGAGATGAATATTTTTGTCCTTATTATCTTCAGGCAGTATGAGGGCAGAGAGGAAGAGAGATTCACACACATTCTGCCTATTGTAACAGAACAATGGCAGATGACTAAAATGTTCAATTTGTCAGTTCTATTTCTTGACTCAAGCTCCTCCACTGGAGAAAATTGGAAATGTTATTCTCTTCATGATCATGAATTATTTCTGTGTGTTATCATGACTGGACAGACCTCAGGGATATTTTGATGATAAGTCTCAAGAACAAAAGGATGTAAATTATAATGACTTACCTGCTGTTTTGAGAAAATAACCTGTGAGGTTTCACATACATTATTTGTTGGAAATCAGAAAGTATCCCCCATCAATATATTTTATACAAATTTTTGTGTGACAAGCACAGAGTCACAAGAGTTTTGAAAATATTGTCTTAATAAACTTACAAGTCAAATGAAGTTTTTAATCTCTCAGATTCTGGTGGCAATAGTTAAAGGAGAGTTAAAATCACTTGAGTATGTAATCCACTCTGCATAAGGCACAATACTTGTTTTTTTTTTAAAAAAAAATACTGAGACCCAAAAAAAAAAAAAATACTGAGATGAGTTGTAGGTACTCTGTATGTAAGTTTTTAAGAAAACTGCTTGTGAATTCACAAATCAATGCTGATCCTGAAATATTGAAAGGAAAATCTAGCCATTAAATTGATGAGAATTGATTGTTATGAGACCAGGAGAGCAAGAGAATGAAATTATGGGGATATAGCAAGAATTCACATTTCTTAGGTGATTGTGCATATCTCAAAATATATTGATGTTGATGTAAATACTATTAAATATTTATGTCTGTATTTGTATAGGTGATACTAAATTGAAGATTTTCTAAATTCTAGTAAATATGCTAAGACAGTAGTTCTCAACTCTATTGTAAGATAATAACACAAAAACCTGAAATGTAGATTAAGTTTCATGGTCTGAGGCTATAGTATCTGAATATTGAAAATGTCCCTGGATAAATATAAAACCAAATTAGAATGAACAATGACACAAACTAAATTATTTTCAAAACAAGTTTTTAAAAGAACCATGTAAGGTAGATAATTATTCCTGTTATACAAATGAAAGAGGATTACATTATTTACACACACGCTTACCCTATTTATGTACTTTTTTTCTGCAGATGAGTTTCCAAGAATGCTTATATTATTCCATGTGCTTTTCTCTTTTGTATATTTTCCCAGCTAAATTGCAGTTTAGCTTGACAAAAACATGTAACCTAGTTTCCTTAGTGTAGCTGAAATAAGAGAAATGCAATGCTTATAATGGGAAAAAAAGTGATGTGAAAATCTGTCAGTCAGAATTAAGCAGGATAGGACTCAGCCAGGCTTTTTAAAATTCTAACATCTTGCATTGCAAAAAAAAAGGTTTATGATCAGAAAAAACAATAAAGCATATTGCCAACATACTGTAGAATACTGAATCAGTAAAAGGAACAAAGAGATGTCAAACTAGCAAATATATCAGTGGTGTTTTATTATAAAAAATACTGCATAAATTTAAATTGTCAAATGTGTATTTTATCATTTTTTAAGAATCACTGACAAGTACAGTGTGGGCTAATGCTATAATTGTGGTCATAATGTACTAAAACTATGTGCCCCTATTTTAGCCTCATTCATACACATGAGTTAACACAAGAATAAGACAAGGATAAGAGTTACATATTAAATTATTGATACACAAAAAAGCCTGAGTGAGCTCTTATCTCATTGAAAGATGGAAATCAGTAAACCGAAGAAAATTTCTGTGAGGTAACTGCCTCAATACAGTGTGTTCTGATTATGATGAATTTCACTTTAATTTATTATCAGATAATGCAGTCCTAGTACTTGTAGTATTGTAGACACCTGAAGTTATGGGATATTTTACCATTCCCTCAAATTAAAGCAACTTATAGTTGAATACTTTTTATTTTCTTAAATAGAATCATACATTTAAAGGAGGGATGGCTTAACTTTCTTTCAATGTTTTTTGAAATAAAACTGTGTGTACTTACTGGGACTGTATGGTAGGTAGTGGAAAAGAAATACAATAATGAAAGACTTCATGAATGTCAAGTTTGTCATAGTAGAACAATATTGCTGAAAGTTTTGGCCTTCATATAGAGATAATTTTATTGGGAATATCCAAATGTATAACATATACAGAGTTTTGTGTGCTATTTATTAATTTAATTTTTCTAATGAATTTTCTTTTTGAAAAGGTGTTCAAGCACTATCAAAACATATAATCTTACACAGGTCTCAGCATTCCATCTCCTGGGCTTCTCAGAAGATCCAGACTTGCAGCCCATCCTCTTTGGACTGTTCCTATCCATGTACCTGGTCACAGTGCTCGGAAATCTGCTCATCATCGTGGCCATCAGCACTGAGTCCCATCTCCACATCCCCATGTACTTCTTTCTCTCCAACCTGTCCTTTGTTGACATCTGTTTCATCTCTACTATGGTCCCAAAGATGATTGTAGACATTGTAAGTCACAACAGAGCCATTTCCTATGTGGGGTGCCTCACACAGATGTCTGTGTTTCTCATTTTTGCAAGTATAGATCACATGCTTCTGACTATAATGGCCTATGACCGCTTTGTGGCTATTTGCCACCCCTTGCATTACACAATCATTATGAACCCACACCGGTGTGTCTTACTACTGTTGATGGCTATCCCTGTTAGCCTTGTGGAGTCTCAGCTGCACAGTGTGGTTATTTTACAATTTACCTGCTTCAAAGATGTGAAAATTGCTAATTTCTTCTGTGACCCTTCTCAACTCCTTAGCCTTTCATGTTCCGGTCCTTTAATCAAAACCATAGTCACATGTATTGTTGTTATTATTTTTGGCCTTTTTCCCATCTCAGGGCTCTTTTTCTCTTATTGTAAAATTGTTTCCTCCATTCTAAAAATCCCACCATCTGGAGGGAGGTACAAAGCCTTTTCTACCTGTAGCTCTCGTCTTTCAGCTCTTTGCTTATTTTATGGAACTGGTATTGGAGTATATCTTGGTTCAGATGTGTCGTATTCTCCCATCAGGGGCATGGTGGCCTCATTGATATGCTCTGTGGTCACCCCTATGCTGAATCCCTTCATCTACAGCCTGAGGAACAGGGGCATTAGTAGCACCCTGAAGAGGCTCTATGGTTGGAGAGTATAATCCCAAGATTTTTGTCAACTGTTTGAAATGTGAGTTTGAAAATATTGTGAAATTAAACACCCAAAACTCACTTTGAAATACTGGTCATTTGATTTCAGAAGTTTAATTTTTTTATCACATTTCATATTATACTTATAGCTATTTGGGGGAGGTAGAATTCACATGGATGCTATGTTTTATTTTGAAAGTTGAAAAATTTTTGGAAATGGATAAAGAGTGATTTTTGCTCAAAAATGATACCAGCACACGCAAGAAAATTGTAAGTATGATACATTGAGTTATGTGTATCTTACACAGTGAAGAATGGAAATAAAACACACTATTTTTACTTTAAAGAAAGAAATTAACAAAGTGAATAGTACATTTGCGATTCTTCTTGAGTAGCAGATGATCCAAAATCTTTTGAGGATATTCATTTTATCTCTTTTCTTCAATTTCCATTATATTTCAGAAGTCACTAGAAATTAGGGTAACATGTACCAATTTTGTCAGTTAAGAGCTGTGTGCAGTCAGTTTCCAAGATCACAGTACCTACTCAGCTGGTTCCTGCTGCATTTCATTATCATTTTTCCAATCAGTTTTGTACTGCTATGTCTCCTCCAACATAGTTGTCTGAAATAGGATGTCCCTACCTGATATTGTTGATGTCAGTGCTCTGGGTTTATGTGGAGACTTCATTGGTCCTCTGGCATGTGGGGGTATGGGTTTATAGATTTTGGACATAACCCAGTAGAGACACCAATTAACTCAATACAGTAAGTCCCTGACTTAGGAACATTCCAGTTGAAAACTTCTACAAGTGTACTGTAGAAGATTCAAGTTGTCATATATGAATGAATCTGACTTGTGAACATCCTCTTAGAAAGGAACTCATTTGTATGTAAGTAGGAAACTTACTTAACTGTTAAAAGGAAAGATGGATGAGAGAGGGATTATTGGAGCCATTGTTTTGCATCATAAACACACATAAAAGTTTGGATTGTGAGATGTAATTATAGCATTGTGCACACTCCTCCCCACAAGAGCTTTTAGTCTTATGTACTTGTGTGTGATGGGATTCCCAAATCCTCAAAGTTTTATTTTCCTTCCCTACTGGTGTTTCTTCCCAAATATCTAGGCCATAATAGTAGATTTTGCTTATCTGTAAACTATCTCCTCAGCTCCTGAAAAGGGAGAACATTTCTTCCTAGGGTGCTGATGAGGATGAGGATTAGGATGGAATTAACCAAAGCATTGTGAACCAATATTGAGGGATCCCAAAATGGCAACATCTGAGTTATCAATTACATGTAATTTTTAAATTTTAGCAGCACTATGTTTCTCAAGCATAAGAGTGACATACTAATATTTTAAATAATGAAAAGGATATACTGTTTTGTGTAATCTATTACAAGGTGTAGGGTAGAAGAGGGTGAAGAGATGTTTACACATGGCTATCTGATATCACACATAGGGGATCTTGCCACCAGAATCTTGGCACTTAGACCATTGGACAGTTCAAGCACCATTTCTTTTTCCCATCTTCAGGAAGTGATCAGCTTTTTACTGTGTTCCACCCTTTGGGAGTTCCAAGTAAATTACAGGGGCAAGAGAGTGACACATGCTGCATCCACTGTAGGAAACATTTCTGAGATCAGAAGTGATGTTAAAAAATAAAATCCACAGTTCTTAGCACTGATATCAATTTTTTGTTTTTGTTTTTATTTTTTCAATGCACCTCACTGTGCAGTTCAAAATGGCAGGAAATCACTATGTAACCTCTCCTGATCTAAAACTCATAGTCATTGTCCTGCCTCTAGCTCACAAGTGATAGGATTATAGGCATTTGCCACCACACACATCTGTGTACTGATGTCGTTCTTGTCCCATATTGCAAATTTTCCTTTAAGATATTCATATTTTTCCCCACCTTTTAACAATGCCTAATATCAACAACAACAAAAATCAACCCAGGGTTTGAATTTATTCCTCCTCTGGAAACTGGAGATTTTTAAATTAAGAAAAATTATTTTCATTAGTTCATGTTTACACAACATCATGATTATATTCACAGTGGGGAGTTGGTAGTTGTGAATAAGAATTTTTTATTCTTTCTTCACCCCCTTCTCCTCTCTCTCTCCTCCCTCAATCTCTTGGTCCCCATAACCTTTTGTAAAAGATTTGGCTCTTTGTTTCCTGCTATTTTTCTTTATTTTATTCTTACACTAGTCTTTTTTTCACAAAAGAGAACCCATGTGAAAAAGTTTAATGTTCCTGAGACATGAGTGTAATTTTAAGCTCTGATCTCTGCTAAAAACTTTTTGATGCTTGGGAAACAAAGTAAAGGAGTGGTGGATCACATATAAAGAATCACAGTTTATTTCTGAATCCCATTTCCAGACCTTATGATTTCTATAACATATGGCAAGGTTTTTTCAATCTCTGACACTAAGCCTTGACATCTGAGTTGATTTTTTGTTTATGCAACTGCACTGTAAGCCTAACATGAAATGTAGGTATTCTTAGAACCAATGAATAAAGATTCAGTTTCATGCTTTTAAAGTAAAATTTTCCAGGATCTGAAATTTTCATTTTATTTTTTCTATAAAGTGGCAATTGGTTTTGACCTTTGTATAATTATATGCATGTGTTTGGAGAAGATCAATTGATTTTCATTTCAGGTTTCCTGGATCCTGTCTCTATCCTGACACACAGGAGGAATTAAAAATAAAAATCCTCTTTAAACACTGATTCGTCTCTTAGGTGGATCACGATAAGTGGCCATAATGGCTGTGGGTTCTACAGGCTGGTGCTCTGCTCTGTGCAGCTTATGTCCCACCTGGGAATGTCACATAGAATTAGAGCCAAAGTAAAATAGCTCTTGTTTTTGTCTATGTTAGGAATACAAAGGCCTTGTATCTTTATTTAGAAGCAGCTAAGACATTTAATTATTCCAAGAACATAGCAAATATTTGCATAGGCATAAAAATAGTAAAATATACACAAAGAGAAGTAGGTGACATGGTGAACGGGTCTATGTATATTTTAGAACTTAACATCCTTTTATGCTTCTGCACCTCTTTCAAATTTAACCACCAATAAGCATGCTATTTGTAAAATAAAAAGGTCTTATTTGAAGATGAAAACATGAAGTGACTACATATTTAAGTTCCAAACTTCCTTTAGGTCCACCCATGTAGTGGAGTTGGGCAATTCTCTTCATATTTGCATGAGGCTGTAAGAGCAAGGGAAGTGTACAGATTAACCCACAGTGTGCATTTAGTAATAGGTCAGTGGTACAGGTCTAAAATGTTAACTTCCTCACTCTCACTGCAATTTCCAGTATTCTCTACTGAGCCTAAATGAAAATATTTGTTATGTAATATGCAATTACTTGGTAAACAATCATTTAAGGATTATTAACAAAGAGACTTCAGGAATATTTTTGAAAGTTTATCTTTTTTTTTCTTTTTTGTTTTTTTTGTACTAGGAATCAAACTTGGGACCTTGCAAGGCAGACAGTGACACCACTGAGCTAAATTCCTGGCCTGTGGAAGTTTATCTTATGAGTGACATGATGTATTTAATAGCACTGATTTTTTTCTTGGGAAAAAATAAGTGATTCATTGTCAAATTGAATATACATCCAATATTGAGCTCAAACACACATCCTTTCATGTTCATATTATGTGGTAGTTTTTACTGGGATGATATAATGAATTTGGAAAGTATATTTTTATAACAACAACCAGACAATTATAACACACATTTTTCTTTGGTAAGGCTGTGCAGCTGTGAAAGCATTTCATGTGTCAGGAAAAGGTGACAAAAACCTGTCAATGAGAGATAAAAATGTTGATATTTAAATTTGGAGTTTGGAATGTCATGTTGCTAGTCCTTAACAAGGAAATTTAATTCTTAAATAAGGAAATTTAGAAAGAGAAAAAATGGAACAGTTTCAACACTTCACTACAGAACACAAAACAAAAAATAGTCATGCAAAAAAATCCCTAAAAGATATATTCCTGAGACTGGACGGTTTTAGTAAAGTAAACCTGTATAAAATTTTAAAAATCAGTTTCATTAACATTTTATTATTTTTTAAGCCACTGAAAGGTGTGTACTTCTGCCACAGTTTAGGTTAGTAGTGTCATGTCTGGCTCCAGATCAGGGAACCAAAGATATTGCATCAAAAAGACAAGCACCAGAGAGACCCACCCAAATACCATCAAGAAGTGTATGCAGATTTCAGTGAGCAGTGGTGTGGACAAGATCTGCATAGCTTCATGCAGCTCTAGCCACAGCCTCAACATGACCCCAGCCACATGGGAACACAGGCCCAATCCAAAGTGCCATCCAGAAAAGAGCTGCACAGAAGCGCAATCATCACCCAGAATCCCACACCCATACCATTGTTAAGTTAGCAGAGACCCTAGCCAGAAACCTGCTCAGGCACCAGGGACTGAGGTCCACAGCCCCTAGCCAAAGCCACTCCCAGACAACAGTTCTGTAGGGGGACAGGTGCTAGACAGAGGCACTCCTTGATACCATCCCAAGTGTGGACAGGCCCCAGCTGCAAGCCAGACAACAGGTCAGCTCAGGGATCCAGATGCACAATATGATTGCCTTACAACTTATTTGCTTCAAAGATGTAGAAATTGCTAATTTCTTCTGTGAGCCTTCTCAACTCCTTAACCATACCTGTTCAGATACTTTTACCAATACTATATTAATTGTATTTATTAATTGTATTTACTTGTTGTTATATTTGGTTTCTTTCCTATTTATTAATTAATTGTATTTATTATATATTAATTGTATTTATTTGTTATTATATTTGGTTTCTTTCCTATCTGATGGAATCTTTACTCTTACTATAAAATTGTTTCCTCTATTCTGAAAGTTCCATCATCAGGTGGCAGGCATAAAGCCTTCTCTACCTGCAGGTCTCATATGTCAGCTGTTTGCTTATTTTATGGAACAGGCATTGGAGTGTATCTTAGCTCAGCTGTATCACAATCTCCTAGGAAGTGTATGGTGGCCTCATTGATGTACACTGTGGTAACACCTATGTTGAATCCTTTTATCTGCAGCCTGCAGAACAGGGACATGAGTAGTGCCCTGAAGAGACTCCATGGAAGAACAGTCTGAAATTAAGACTTTGCCATCCACTGGGAATGTGATAGATGAGAGAGTGGAGGAAAGGAAAAGTAAGGATTAATATGTGAGATATCTATATCTATATCTATATATGATTCTGATCCCCAAAAAAGTTGGACAAGAACTGAATAAATTAAACATGTTAAGTCCAAATGTTACATATATCAGTAATACTAATAAAAAGGGGAAAAAAGAACATAGAGCAAAACTAAACACCTAGGCCTCTAAATTTGGCCCTTGGTGGCATTATATTTGAGGTTTAATGGTTTTAATTCCTCATCACATTTCATAATGGAAAGTAGGTTGAGAGTTGGGGGCTGGAGGAACTGGGTTTTTTTGTTTGTTTGTTTTTGGTACCAGGGACCGAACTCGGGTCCTTGCACTTGCGCAGCAGGCAGTGAAACCACTGAGCTAAATCCCAGGCCCTGGAACTGTATTTTTAAAAATTAATACAAAATATTATTTTGTGAAATTGGAGAATGTATAGGGATGGATGAGTGTCTATTGCACACAAATGTCAACACAATTAATGCCAGCAAAATGTGCACTTAAATATAGTTAAAATGATACCTAATGGTTATGCATATTTTCCCTAATAAACAGTGTAAATAAAATCTGAATTTTTAAAAAAGAAAAACATAGTCAGGCTAATTAGTACACCTCATCCTCATTCTGAGGAGTGGAAGAACCTAAAATGTTTTGTGGATATTATTGCTTTACTTCTTCTTCCATTATTATCTGGAATCCTTAGGGAATGGGATAATGTGGGCCAATTTGAGTCATTATCAAATGTGTATAATGAGCCTTCAATGTTGTACAATACTCAGTAATCACTCTGTACCTCCAGCCCTTCATTTTGATAGCTCCAGGTCCAGGGTGCCCATTTCTGTGTCCCTCCAATCCTTGGTTTTCTGCATTAGGGTACCCTGATTCAAGACTGCATGGATATATTCCTAAAGCCAGAGATTGAGTCTGCACTGGGCTTCCGGTGAGAGAGGGGTGTTGGATTGTAGTTTGTGGTCATCACTCAGCAGAGAGATGGTGTAAATTGATACATGTGGGGAGGGAGGAAGGATTATGGGAACCACTGTTTCCTCAGTAAGAGGACAATCATGAATGTTTAAGTAGTCAGAGAATGAAAATGTGCAAAGTTTCAACAACAAGAACAGTGAATTTTATACACATGGCTGTTGTGCTGGTCTCAAAAGTGTCAGTCACAGTTTTCCTTTCCTCCAACACTGACCTTCCATCTGCTATACATCTAACGCATGATAGAAAAAGAAGGGTGTCAGTAAACTATGTCCAAAACAAAAGAATATGATAGTTTGGATGAGGATGATGATGAGAATGACAATAAGCATCAAGTTATGAGCCAATATTGAGGAATGTCTACAAGACAACATCACAGTTATATGTCCTTTGTAATTAGTTTCATTCATTGTGAACAACATTCTCAAGTATGAGCTCCTATATTATTCTTATTTCACTGAATAAAGGGGCACAACATTTTCATTACAATTCACTGAAGTCTGTCCTTGTATAGAAAGAAGCGAAGAGGTCTTTGATTTGGTATGTCTGACTTCTGGCCCAGAGAATTCTGGAATATAGTCTCTGACAACCCAGGCACACAGTTCACTTCCTTGTCTCTCCAGTAACAGCTCCTTTCTCACTGTCTTCTTCCACTTGGAGGGTATTTGGTGGAGGATGAGAACAATCTGTGGGTGTTAACTGGTGCAGCAATTATTGCAGAAGGCTGTGATGATAGGAAAGTTCCAGAAGAGAAGTCTCACCAGTCAGCACAGGCCTCTCCCTCTGTCCCACCCCAGGGGACCCTTGCAGCTCTGCATCCTTCCCCTCTAATGGGCCAGCACTCTCAATCTCAGAAGGAGTCCTAATGCCAGATATTTGATTCATTACTACTTAGGGAATGGAAATAATTTTGAAAAAAATAAAAAAACTGAGTTGGACATGGGTTTAAAATGTCTGTACCTCCACATAAACTTTCTGGACTTTAGAAAGCAATAGGAAAGATTAGTGCATGGTGCCTAGGTACTTAAAATTTAATTTGAAATTCTGCTGGCCAAAATTTTATTTCTGTGAAAAAGGTGGTTTGTTAGTATCTCGGGGACTGGACATTTTCTTCTGAGTTGATTTATGCTTAAGACATCTGCCTTGAGTAAGGAGTAAACTGATACTGGATACTCTCAATGAATTCATATGTGATAAAAAAGAAAAATGTTAACTAAGACTTGAATATTATAATTAGTAGCAATGGCAAGATTAATCTTGTCATTACAAAAAAAATCCTGTGAAGTTAATTTTTCCTATTTTTGTGACAGAGAGTTCTCTCTTGTCATTGAATAATGAGGAATTATTCAATATATGATTATTTTTAAAAGAAAAACAGAAGTTGAGTGGACACTGGTGGTGAAAAAGGGTGATATATATAAAAATAAAAGAATGATGAAAAAGTCCTGGGCATTAAATGTTATATAGCAATAGTTCCTAATGATGAGCCATGAAATTCAATTTAAATTTTAGAAAATGTAGTCAAGCACTAATATATTAGTTATTAATATTTTGGCAAGGGGAAAATTTCTCATTTTGTATAAGAATAAGAGAAGCTTTTGAATTTCATTTAATAACATTAATATTTTGTCTTAAAGCAGGAAAGATATTTCTTATTCTCCAATTTTCTAAAAATGGTGAGCTGTATTTTATTGTAATTATGGATTTGTTATATGTGATGTTCTTGGTTATCTAATATTTCTCAGTTATATATCACGAATATAAGTGTGCATAGGAAGAAGTGAATAGCATAGAAAACAATAGAGAAAAATTTCAAAGCATATTGGGTTTGTCCCAGATGAGTAGTATTTCTGAAGGTACATGGAAATCAAATGTGGATACTTTCTTTGTGACTATAGGACATCATTCCTGGTATCTACTTTTCTTGTTTTCTTATCCTAACCCTTTAAGAAGGTGCCCAATCAATACAGAACACAAAATCTAATCCACAGCTCAGAATTTCATCTCATGGACTTTCAGAGAATCCAGAACTGTGACATGTTGTTCTTGGATTGTTTCTGTCACTATAGTTGGAGACCTGATCATCTTTCTGTCCATCAACTCTGACTCCCTCCTCCACACCATCATGTATTTGTTCTGCTCCAACCTGTCCTTGCCTGACATCTGTTTCATATCTATTCCAGTCCCAAAGATGATTGTGCTCATCTCTGTGTAGAAATCCTTCTCCTTCAGCCTTTGGAACAGGGACATTAAAAGTGCTGGACTTTAAAGTCATCTGAAAGCCAGGTGTGGTGGCACACACTTGTAATCCTAGCGCTCTGGGAGGCTGAAGAAGGTGACCTAGCATTTGAGCACAGCCTGGGAAGTTTGGTGACTTTCTGAGACCCTGTCTCCCAACAGAAAATAAAAAGTAGCTGAGTAGTTCAGTTTGAAGGCCCTTGGTTCAACTCCCAGCAGTGCTAAAATATAACAAGAAAGAAAATGCTCCAAGCAGGCACTACAGTATAACAATCTATTCTCAAGATCTGTGACTTTTTATTTGGAAATATAAGTTGGAGAAAGATGAAAAAATAAACTTCTGGTTCTATAATTTCTGTGTCCACAGTCATAATATTAAGTGGGTTTGTGAGCTTAATTCCTCATCAAATTTCATAGTAGAATGCTGTGAGAAGTCAGACACTGATAGGAGGAGGCATAGGGTGTTTTTGAAATGTGTAGGAATATGAGAATAGGAAAAATGTGTGCAGTTGTTTGATGGCAATAATTGCACAAAATTTTAAATGTAATAAAATATAATTACATTTAATTATGTTTAATTAAAATTTAATGTAATTAATGGCACTATGTTACACTAATGATTGCAATGGTGATTTTTTTTTTACATATGTTTTGCCAGTGTAACAAATATGAATGAAGTGCACACGGCTTTTACAAAAGTTAAAGACATGAAGAGGGGATTATTACACATACACTTCCTGCTCAGTAGTAGAGGATCTAAAAGTGTGGTGGTCTTTTATTCTCTTTTTCTTCCTGAATTACTACAAGGAAGTCCTTAGAGATCTGAAGAATATTTATTAAGAGTGGATTATGACTTCTGTGTATTAGGTCTCCAAATTTATATGATCATCAATAATCAGTCCAAACCTCCAGATCTTCAGACCAATGTTATAGTCCAGTGTGTCTATATCTGTTTCTACTCTGCCCATTTTTATGCTTCAAGATGCTGACATAGTACACCCATCAATCCTGAGGATAGTGCCCAAGTTTTCATTAGGCACTAATCTGAGGACAGGTTTGGATCCTTAGTCTTTGGTCACAGCTCAGCAGAAGTGAAGCTTTACCCAGAAAGAGTTGAGGGAGATGGTGGAAGAAGGATTATAAGAAGAGTTGTTTCCCCTCATCAGTACAAATACAACGTTGTGGGTAGACAAATGTATGTACACACTTAACTTATCAGGGCATTGGTGTTGTTGTTGGTTGTGATGGAAGTTCAGAATCTCATAAATTTTTTCCCTCTTATACCTGTTCTACTTTTCATTGACATTTTATTTGTGAGAACAGAATGTTTGTCCTTCCTATTGGTTTCCTAAGTATTCAAGAAGAATTATGCAGGTGATGATGAGTATGAAGAGGAGGAGACAGTGCCCATAACATCATGAGATATTTCTAAGGGCTTTCTGAATGCTAGTCAATGAGGTATTTGTTCTATATACTTTGTTTTATTTCCTCTGCATAACACTCCCCTAGTTACAACTGTGAAATTATAATTAGTTTACAGAAAAAGTAATACGAAAGCATTATAAGTGTAATAAACCAGATTGTCAGGTTCAAAAGACAGAATACACATTTGGATTTTTCTGTATGATTAGAGACATGTGGTATCATAACAGAAGAATTGTTCCCCTCACAATTTTTCCCATGATTCCACAAATAGTTCCCCATTCCCAGAGCTCAGGATGGCCTTGTATTTGTGGAGGAAGAAGAAGTGAAAATGAATGTCCTCAAAAGTTATTTCTGTAGACTGTCACACCAGGAGCAGCTCTTTTGCTTGCTGCTCTTCCCTTTTCAGGATCCTTGGAGATCATGGGGGAGAATTGTGTTTGGCACTTGCTGAATATGCTGTAGGAATGACAGTGACAGATCATGATCAAACACCTCATAAAGTGTGGATGCATAATAATTCAGCACATACCTCTCTCTCATCCCCATCCAAGATACCACTGTGGCTCTCTACATATTCCTATATTCTGGAGTAATTATATAGTTTGACCAAGGCATCCCTGCAGTCTAAACTTTAGCTGAATTCTTTCTGATAATTCAGAAAAAATTAAAATGTTTATCTCATTGGATCCCAAGAATAACTTCATTTCTAGTCCAAGTGGCTCCACTTAGTACTTTTACATAGGGTAGATTGTTAGCCTCTCTGAGACAAGTGTTTATATTTCTAGTTGGTACAACTGCATTTAGTGTGGATTAAAACACAACTCATGGCCACTATGTGATCAATGTGTGATGAATGCAGAAAATAAATGAAAATAAGAGACATTTATTATTATTGTTGTTGTTGTTGTTTTTGCTAGTCATTACATAATTTGACTTAAATATCCTGTGACCAGAAGTCAGAGTTTTCCTAATTCCCTAGCAGGTCACATCATTTTTGTCTCCAATACATAAATCCTGAGTATTTGGGGAGGAATGCACAAGTTTGTTATTTCAATTTTGCCAGTGTGTATACCTCATGAGGGAAGAGGCATTAACAATTTAATATCAGTAGTCCTTTTCTTGCTTCACAGAAATGAAGCTGAGTTATGAATTCCCCAACCTCAGACAATTCTTGTCTATATATTCCTTCTTGCAAGAATGTTTTGATGGACCAGAGGTAAGACACAATAGTGTTATTTGTATCTATGCTGGAAACACAAGAAACACATTAGTTGGAAAAACAATAAAACATTGAAGAGATTTCATAATATGAAAGAAAAAAGTGTTGTGGCAGGTACTCATTGCTTTTGTTTTAGGATTTCAAATTCTTCAGTGAATATGAAATATCTACTGATTTTTCTAAAATAATTTAATTAGTATAAGTTTGCCACAAATAAATTCATTAAACATGGAGAGGGGGAAAGACTGAGGAGCCGACCAGGAACGAGAAAGGGCAACAGACTCACTGGGGAAGAGCTAGCTGCATGCAACTGGTGGGAAGCCAGGCCAGAGGGGCAGGGGCTGGGGCTGGGGCTAGTGCTCCAACTTTCTTGGCAGGCCCCTGGCAGTGTGCATGGACCACCCAGAATCTGTGGCTCTGAGCTGGCAGGTGGAGGGATGTCTCCTGACCCTGCCTGGCTAGGTCTGAGGATGTGGGGAAGGGGGGCATGCCTGGGTCCAGGGTCGAGCTCTGTCATCAGGCACTGCAGCTGCTGGCCGAACTCTGTGCCCATGGCACCCTGGAGGATGACAGCTGCCAAGATTTCATCTACCACCTGCAGGACCATATGAGACCCCTGCTTCTCGACCCAGACATCTCAGTGAGCCTGCTGACCCTCCTGGTAGCTGCCTGTGGTCTTGCTCTCTTTGATGTGTCTCTCTTCATGTCTTGGAATCTCTTCTGGGTTCCATGGGAAGAATGAGACCTGTTCTCTCGTAGCAAAGACAACAACCAGGAGCCTCTTAACTACATGGACACAGAGACCAATGAGCAATTGAACGGTGAGGACTTCACAGACCCACCCTTCCCTGACTCCTCCATAAAGACAAGCCACACCTCCCAGGACATTCCCCTCTCCACCCAGGCAGGGATCCAGGAGAACTGTAGCCATGGGGTCTGCATGCAGCCTCAAGCCACAGAGCCAACCTCATCAGCTCGGCATAATTCAATCAGAAGACAACTCAACCTGTCTAACTGCGACTTCAATATCCAGCAGCTTCAAAAACAGGAACAGTTGACTGGAATTGGTAGAATTAAACAAGAGTTATATAAACAGAGGCTATTGGCTAATTATGACAGCAGAAGGAGTAACAGAAACACTTGTGGGAAACAACTTCATTTTAAAATATGTCTGCGACTTAGAGCAGCTCATAGGAGGATTCACAAAGCTGTCAACTTGCCTGCCAAGGACTTTTCTGGGACTTCAGATCCTTAGGTGAAAATATACTTGCTTCCTGATTGGAAAACAAAACACTAGGCTAAAATTCATAGAAAGACCCTGAATCCTGTGTTTGATGAAGTGTTTTTATTTCCAGCTCCCTACAGTGATCTTGAAGCTCAGAAACTGTGCTTCTCCATGCATGACTTGGACAAATTCTTTTAGCCATGACTTAGTTGGCCAAGTGCTATTGGATCACTTCTTAGACTTGGCTGATTTCCCCAGGGAGTTTATCCTTTGGAAGAATATCAAATATGTCACCATTGACAACATAGATCTTGGAGAGCTCATGTTTTCCCTCTGCTATCTTCCCACGGCTGGCAGGATAATAATTACCATCATCAAAGCAAGGGATTTAAAGGCCATGGACATAAAAGGAGTATCAGACGGCTGGGGATTTAGCTCAGTGGTTTTGCCACCTGCAGCACAAGCACAAGGACCTGAGTTCAATCCCCAGTACCAAAAAAATAAACAAATAAATAAAAATAAAAGAGTATCAGATCCCTATGTGAAAGTCTCACTGCTGTATCATGGCAGATGACTGAAGAAGAGGGAAACATCCACCAAGAGGAACACTCTGAATCCTGTTTACAATGAAGCAATAGTCTTTGATGTCCCTCCTGAGAACATTGACCAAATCCACTTGTCCATAGCAGTCAGAGACTATGTAGCTCACAATGCGATCATTGGTGTGAAGTAGACAATGAGGTTGAGAGGCTGGTCAGAGTCCACTGGAGTGAAATGCTGTCATATACTCAGAAGCCCATCACACACTGGCATTCCTTGGTAGAGAAAAGATGACTATGGATGAGGACAGCTTGTGCCAAGGACACAGTAGGACAACCATTGAAAAATGATCTTCAGTAACTTTTTGCATCCACTGACACTCAGAAAGATCCAGTGATCAAATGCTCAGCTGTAAACAGAGCAATAACTGGCCCTCTTTCCCAACTGGATTTGGTAAACCTGAATGATCCAGCCACCTTCTTCAGGTGGCCCAAGGTGTTGTGCTATAGGGGAAGCTCATCTCTCATTGCAAGAACCAATACTGGACTATGGAAGAAAGCAAATGACACAGTGAGTATCCCAGGAGAACCAAGACTCTTAGTGATTTATAATAAGGCCTTGATAATGGGGACATAGCACCTGCCCTGGCAATGGTCATTCTGACTTGAAGTTATTTGCTTTAATGCTCTGGAAGGATAGAATATTTAAAAATATATCCAGGTGCTATATAGGCAGCAGATCTCAATTCAAATTCCACTACCTTTGAGCTAATGAATGTCTTCATTGAATAGTTTCACCACACGAAGTACTGAAGTAAGCCAGCTTTACAATAAATAGCCTCAAGAGAATAACAGGACAAGCAGGTCAATCCCCTGAAGAAACTCAAATGCAAGGAGGGTTAGATTACAGCAAATTCACTGCCCCCTTCCATGCACATGACAAAGTACCAGTTGACCATGGCTCTTTTTTCTGCTAAAATCAGATTCTGAGTTCTGAGAGTCTAGAACATTATTTTCTAGGTAGCCAGTAGCCACTTCCTTTCAACTGGTGTTATTAGAATGAAATTTAATGTCCATCCCCACTAGAGAGGCCTACCTCTCAATGACATTTGCATTCTGGAATACCCTTTCCCAGGCACATTTTTCACTGTTGGAACAGCCTCACAAATAGGTATAGCATGGTATGATATGATATTACAGAGATGACACAGGGTCCTCCTGAGGGAAGGCACAGTTTGGGGGCCTTCATGGCTTGAGTGCCTTTTCAGATATTTCCATATGCAATAGCCCACAATCTAGGCTCAGGCAGCCACATATAGTGATTTTCTTCTCAATGCAGACATATATCACTTTCATAGCATTTAGGGAATGGAAATGCCTACAAGAGTGAAGGTCAAGGGCTCTCCCTGGCTAGCTCATTCACTATTCACTTCCCTCCTGCCAATTTAGTGTCACGTATATGCCTCATCTTCATTGCTTCTGCTTCCACAGAAATGAAACCAAGGCCTCAGCATATAATAGGAGGGCCAGGGGTTGTTTCCTGGTGGTCCTCTCTCTGTCCCATTATGGTACAAGACATCCTCTCCACACATTTTGCATCTCTACTTAAAAATAACATTTCCCTTTTCATACAATTTCTTTGCAGCAGAATCCAGTGTTGGGTTGTAGTTTAGCTTCCTAAAAATCTCATTATATTCATTTGAGTTAACATTTAATGTGAGACTGAGTGGAAACAGGATCCTTGCATGTTATCAGGAAGTTGTTGCTGCCACACCTGCCTAGTACAAGAAACCATAACCTGATGTCAGATCTAAAAATGGTAGAGGCCTTTAGTTGGGTGAGGTAGTATTATTACACTCCAGCTTTGTGCACTCCCTAGCCTGCCCAATCTTTTCCATCTCTTATTGGCTTTTGACCATGGGGATTCAAAAGGAATCCAAGTCGTGCCTGTGCCTGATGACCTGGGTAAAATTTAACTTTCTTTACCAAGGTTTCCCTCTGCCTATTCCTCCACCATACCTGTGTTTAGAACCAAAGCATGAAGGGTTAGTCCCAGTAGGATAGTGAACAGAAAGATTGTCCCTAGATCCAGGCAGATAAGCCCAAAAGAATGCCCCAAAAGAAACAAGACTGGCTCCAGTAGATAGTGGCAGGCAGCCATCCCATTAACCACTGACATGTTTTTGGGAATGGGAGCCTGGGTTCAAGACTGTGAGGCAGCTGTGACTGTTATTCCCATCTCAGGATCTTCTGGCTCAGAGATGGCAGCCTTGGGGTACTAAAGAGTATGATACTGGCTTGTTGAGATGAAATGAGGTGGCTTTGTAGAGACACTAAGCCATATGGTGGGCAAGTGGCTTTGTGTCTAGAAAGCTTTGCCTAGCCTGTATAGGTGTGGCCAGAGGCTGGTTATAAATTTGAACACCTTCAGCCCATTTGTACCTCTGCCTCTGTTCTCTTGCATTCTGTTTGGTTGCTCTTTAGTTTCCTATAAATATTACTTTTGAAAACTCTAAAAAAATAAAATAAAACATGGAGACTTGGTACACTACATATTCAATCTTGATTGTTTTTACTTCCTGTTTTTTTTTAACATCTCTTGACATTCCCAATCCCAAGGTCCAGATCCTCTTTCATTCTCCACAAAGTTCATCTCTATTTCCTGTCACCTATCTTTTATTATTCTCTTCAATTTATTTATAGTTTGTGTTACTCATATCAGAGAAACCATGTGATATTTAAGTTTGTGCGTCTGATTTACTGCACTTAAGACTATGGTTTGAAGGTGCACCCATTTTGAAAAGCATGACTGTTATTTATCCTTATGCATGGTTAATAATTACTCCAATGAGTGTAGATACCACATTTTCTTAGTACATTTATGTGTTGATTGGCATATAGGCAGTTTTCATATTTTAAATATTATGATTTGAGCTGCTGTAAATATGGGTATGCTTCATTCAATGTTTTACAATTCTTTTGGAAAGATACTTAGAGTATAACTGTTTCAAATGGAATTTATATTTTTATTTTTTTAAGAAATCTCCATACTGCTTTCTACCATTAATCTTTGATCAGAAATCAATAATAGTAGATTAAATTAAAGTTAAAAATTAGAAAATTTTCATAGCAACAATTAAAATGGAGGAGTGGGGGAAGGGAAAAATGTAAGAAGATACAAAATTTAAGAAAGAAAGAAGAATGAAAAGATGAGTCAAAATGTGACAAATTTGATTGAAGAATAAAGGAAAATAAGTAAAATTAGTCAAAAGTGACAGGAAAAAACATAAGAAAAAGAAAAACTAAGAAAAAAATTGTAAAACAAAGAGCAAAAGAAACCAAAAAGCAAAGCAAAGTAAAACAAACAAATAACAATAAACCCAAACAAAGAGAGATGTGTGTTAAAAAAAAAAATCCTCTGCTCTAAGATATTTGGGTGAATAGTTCTTATCCAGAAGCAGTTGTATTAGAATCCACTACAGTCTTAAACAATAAACTCTCTTTCAAAACAGCTCCAGATTAAATCTCTTGAAGATATGGCAGGTGGATTTTGACTGCAATGCTGGCCTGAGTTGAGGAAGGCATCGTTTCAGAGTGAAACATAACAGAGCATCACAGCTCATAATAACTGGAGGCTCATCTTCGGGGAGTGCTGCTGAACCATTGTTTATCCCTGGCCTGCCATCCCTCTCCAGGCTTTCCTTGTGTTTATGGAGGTAGATCTCTGTCTCAGGAGCCAGACTTGGCCTTCTAGACTTTTTCATGCTTTTCTCAGCATTTACTTCAGTTACTCTATGATCTCTAACTCTCATTTCTTCTCTTTCTTGATTCCTGAAGCTCTTTCTTTCTGTTATCTGGATTTTGATTTCCAAGTATCTCAATTCCAGGTCCTGGAGAGAATGATTTCCTGCTGGCTTTTACTCCACCATCTTTATCTCTCTGTGGTCTGCTGTACTTAGACAGGAGATCATAATAGTATTCCTGAATAAACTGGATATTCCTGTAATGCATTCTTTATTAAAAGTGACCACCCTATTATGAAGTTTCAGACTTCCATGAGTTGTTACAGATATCATAGATAGTAGGTTATTCTCCCCATTTATCTCAAAAATCATGAGCAGAAAGAGAGAGAGAGATTTACACATGTTCCACCTGTAGAGGAGGAAACACCAGGACTAAGGTATCGATCATCTAGTTTCAGTACCAGGGCTCTGCTTTCTCCAGAGGAGTCAAAGGATTGATTTCTCTCGTACAAGATTAACAAATTCCTTTATGCTAAGTAAGGCACAAACTCTATGCTTCAATTGCTTTAATTTATATATCAATTCTTGACCAATATATTATCTAGAAATTTTCATTTCTGTGACAATGAGAAAGAGAAAGATTTTGAAAAGACTGTAATAAGAAACTCACTAAATGATGTTTCTTCCTTAGGTAATGCTGTGGATCACATCAATTTCATGTTTGTATTTCACAGAGGGACTATGATCATGTGTCAATACGATGTAGCACATGGAACTTGAGTTGTTACATTGTAGGGAATGTAGTTGACCTATAGGCACTTTGCAGTTAGGAATTACAAAAAAAATCCCATGAATTCACAACTCAGTACTGACAAGTATATATGGATATTACAATATAACCCCAGACTCTATGGTAAACCTTTATTTTGGTGATACATGTATGTAGTAGAATGGAATCATGTGGTAGAGTGGAAAATGGGGTGAGTCTTAGAAAATAGATGTGGATATTATGTAGATTCTTTTTGAATAAATAAAAGGCCAATATCTTCTGAAACATTCATATTCCTTCATTTTTTTTACTATAATTAAGAAATCTTTAGAGGTTTGAATAGAAAGGAACAGTTTGTCTAATTATGAGTTCTGTGCATGGAAACTCCAAAGTCAGGTTATGGTGAATAATCAGCCCACTTCCTAAGGTCTCTAAACAGTTCATAAATGTGATGATGAGGATGAGGACAAGGATAACAACATTTACATTATAATCTGCTATGGACCCTCTCCTAAATCCCAGGCATGATTTATATGTTTTATATAGTTTGTTTCTTTTCTAATACACAAACTTTAACTTGATTTGACAGCAACATTGTTATTATTTTACAGAAAATCAGAGGTGACATTTTAGATAACTAGTACTAGGTTATTAAGTAGGAATGAAAGAAGCTATTTTTGAACTGAGATATCAGATTTCACATATAGGATGTTGACTGCTAATCTTGGCAGGTTGCTCCTTTCAAAGAAGAATGAAGCATTTTATTTCTCTGTCGTTTAAGGGGAGAAAGCTGGCTCTCTGTGCTCTTCCTGTAGGGCCTTCTAGAAGATCATAGAATGGATTACTGTGTATCCACTGCTGCATCCACTATAGGAATGATAGCAGTAGATTACAGGCACATTAAAAAAGAATGTAGACACATGACCATTCAGTACAGCTCTGATTCTCGGCCCCAAACCATAATATTCTTGCCACATTCTACATCTCTGTCATTGTTTTTATCAACCCATTCAACCTCAAAAAGATATCCAAAGTAAGGTTTACATTAAATCCCTATTAGGATAGCAAGGAAATATAAAAGTACACTTTAGGTACTCTTGTGTGAACACATTTGTGTCTCTTACTCAAAGGATTTGAGATGGCTTGGTATCAATAAAAAATGTAGTACAAATTATGATGCAAACAATGCCAATGCAATTTTCAATCAACCTTCCATGCACCATGGATTAGCTCTGGGGGTTTTAAACTTTTTGGAGGTGTTTCATTGTATTCTCATGCTAGGAGCCCAGTTAGGCCAAACAAAGCTGCAGGCTATGATTGGCTCAACAGCAGGGTCACTGGGCCATTTACATTTCCATGAACAATGTATAAAGTTCCTATTTCCCCCAAAGACTGACCAGAAAAATATTGTGTTAGCTATTCCTACAAGGACAAATATCTAGAATATATAAAGATTTTTTGTAAAGTAAAAGACACCTTAAAAATGGTCAATTGAAATGCATACACATCTCCCTGAAGACATACAATACATAAATATGTGAAAAAAGTTCAACACCACTGGCCATTAGTGTCGGGAGCAATGCTACAAAATTTTAGGGAAAAATCATTTGGTTAGCCTAGTTCTCCTGCCTACAGGCCAGCTATGGAATTCTGAGACAAAATTGCATTTTGGCCTCTGGCCACAACTGAGACCTCAATGATCCGGTGATGCTGTGATTCTCCAACATGAAGACATCCAGGGAGGAACAAAATCTTCATCTACTCAGTTCCTCCTTGTTCTTGGATTGTTACATCTTGTTTACATGGATGTACTGAACTCTCTGCAAATCATTTGTTACATTTGTTTCTCCTGATGTACTGAATAAAAGGTGCAGTAAGCTGGGGCCTAAACTTTGCTGCCTAGAGCAGAACTGATCAGACCCAAAGCTCAGCTTCTTCTCAAAGTCTCCTTTTTCTACCTTTCCTGTAATCCTGTAATTCACCTTGTGTTGCCATGGCTCATAGGAGACTAAGACTTACTGCAGAGGTTCTAGTAACATCCCCTTTCCCTGTTCCCTATATTTGGCACCCAACATGGATGTGAATTGGATCCATGAATGAACTCACCTTTGAGACAAACTCAGAGTAAAAGAGACAGCACACAGATCTCCCAGGATGATTTTCAGACTCAGATGAGGGACACTGGTGGTAAGTGTGTCCAGCTGGGGGTTACTTTCTATCTTTGCTAAGTTACAAATATGGGTCAGTTTCTGTCATCAGAGTAGCGTAACTCTGCCAAATTACTTAAGTTGCTGTTAAAGCAAGCTATGTATCCAGTACCTAAGGATGCTGTGATAGATTTGCTAAAAGACATACAAATGTACATCCCATCTTTTCCCCAGGAAGGGACAACTAACTTAATAGCATCGGAATGTGTAGGTACTGTTCTCTGTGAGGCCCGGTGAAGGGATGATCATCTCTCTGAAGGACCCTAGTTAGCAAGACAGACTCCATATTGCTGATTGACCCACCTGCCTGTCCTTTAGATGAGCTCAGAAGGAGGAAGCTTAGAAATCTCCTCCCCTTAGAAAGTCCCTTTAAGAATAACAATTAATCAACTATTGTTTTACAAATGTTCTAACAGCAGGCCATTCTGCTTCTGTACCTTTTGCTTGCTTTGCTATTTCTATCCCATAGTGAGGCCTAGAAACTGTTGGCCTCAAAGGTGTATAAACATGTTTGTCTCCCCCTAGTTGGGCCTCAAGTCCAATACTGGGCTCAGGTCCCTGCTGGTAATAAACTCCTCTGTGTATTTAATATTGGTCTCTGGTTGATTCTTTCTCACTGGGTCTAACATTCTTGGAGGTCCCAGACAGACAGCCAGCTGCTCTGGAGCTTATTATCTTGGAGCCATTGTTTCTTTTTAGGAGAGGCCAGGATTAGACATCAGTGGTGTTTGAGCCCTGTGGGCTCCAGTTTGCAGAAGGAGAGGTCACTCTGATGGTATTCTGGGGCTCTGGGTAGCCCAGTCCCAGTTGGCCCCTATCGTTGATCAACCTACCTGCAGGAGTTTATCGGGAAAGCCTCTAGAGGTAAGAATTGAATGATTCTTAGTGCACTGAGGGTAGATAGGAGGAAGCTGGATCCAGCACAGATTCCCCAATCTAGAGTCTCTTCCAAATGGCAAGCAAACTCACTGTATTGGAGTCATCAGAAGGGCGACTCCCTGGGTTGGGGTCTGTATCCATTCAGCCCCAGAGGTTTTACTTGGCCAAAGTTCATCTTTGTCTGTTTACTGTTGCCTGTCTGCTTGTTCTGTGTGCCTTTTTGCATTTTCACAGGCTAAAATTATGGGTTGCTCACAGTCCACAGAAAGAACTCCACTTGACTGTGTTTTGAATAACTTCAAAAAATTTATTCCACAAACAGAGAAGATAAATATGGCATAAAATTTTCTAAAGACAATTTACAAACCCTGTGTCAATTAAAATGGCCCAGTTTCAGAGTCAGTTGGCCCCTGGTGGGAATTTATTCTATGCGCATTGCTCACAAGGTTTGAAATGTGGTCACAGGAGTCAGGGCCCCACAGCATCTGGGTCAATTCCCATATATTGACATCTGGATCTATATGTTGAAAGATCCCCCTAAATATTTTATACAATGTACAGGTCCTGATCGACCTTTGATAACTCTGAATTGGAGAAGGAGAAATCAAAATCTACTAGAAAAGTGTCCCTCTCTGATGGTTGTGTCAACCAGTAAAGGTGCTCTCAAGTCTGACCCTGAGGACCATTTGCACCGACCTCCCCCTTATCACACGGGTGGAATTGGCACCCAGGGTAGGGGCCCTGAATCTCCCACTGGAGGCCCCCTGGTTTTGGATTCCTCCTCAGACAAGATCCGCTCACTTCGCCATACGATTGGGACAGGGCTATGGTCCATCAGCCCCATCTTCCTCCTCCCTTTTTCCTTTAAAACAGACATAACCCGGGGGAGGATTAATTTATGTCCCTTTCACAACTAGTAATCTTTACAATTGAAAACATCAAAATACCCCCTTCTCTGAAAACCTCAGGCATTAATCTCTTCTTGAGTCTGTTTTTCATACCCATCAGCCAACTTGGGATGATTGCCAGCAGCTTTTACAGATCCTGTTCACCACTGAGGAGCAGGACTACATTTATCAACAGACAGTCAAAGAGGCCTTGGGGCCAAATCCCGACATCACTCCCAGAGCCTTGAGGTATTTGGCCAGGGCTGAGGCTACAGTTCTGTCATGGTGCCCTGAATGGGACCTCAATGATGATGATGGTAGGAGAAGGCTGGGGACCTACAACCAGCACTTATTAGGGGGACTCCAGGCAGCTGCCAGAAAGCCCACTAATTTGAGTAAGATAAGTGAGGTTCACCAGGGAAAAATGGAGTCTCTATGTTTTTAGAGAGACTTTTGGAAACATATAGAGTTTTCACTCCTATTAACCCAGAGGCTCCCAGAAATGCAACAGCTTTAAATTTGGCCTTTGTTTCCCAGTTGGCCCCAGACATTAAAAAAAAAATTACAGAAATTGGAAGGATTTGAGGGAAAGAATAGGACTAAACTCCTGAATGTAGCCCAGAAAGTTTATGATAACTGTGTTGTCTCCGAGGAAGTCCTAGCCAAGAAACTGGGAAAAATCACTATTGCTGCACTCCAGGCACAAAAAACAGTCCCTCCAGACAGAAGGAAGGGTAAGCCCCTCAGGGACTCATACCATCCCCACTTGGGGAAGAACCAATGTGCTAGATACAAGAGGATTGGACGTTAGAAAAATGAGTGTCCCTATGGGGAAAAAGGAGTCCCCCCCCAAGAAGGGCAAACTGGAGGTTTTGATGATACATTAGAAAGAGGACTAGGGGGGTTAGGGTTCTTATCTGTCAAGCCCCCAGGATCACAGGATAAAAGCCAAAGTAGAAGACAAAATTATAAATTTCCTTGTTGATACAGGAGCAGCACATTCAGTTCTGACCCAGCCACTAGGACCAATGACCAAAAGAAAAACTTTCATTCAGGGAACCACTGGGACTGCTACTACAGGCTTCCCTTAGATTACAGAAAGGACAGTGGACCTTGCGCACCACAGGGTGACACACTCATTCCTTGTGATCCCAGATTGCCCATACCCATTGCTGGGAAGGGACTTACTCAAAAAGTTAAGAGCTACAATATCCACTGAGGGCCAGCATGCTAGTCTTTCAATTGGTAACAAGCCTGCCAAAATTCTTGTTACTTGTCCCCTATCAGAGAAATATCTTGCTCCCCAATATCACACCTATAGACTCAAAAACCCGAGACTTTCAATTGATTCAGGAACTGACCACCTTGTGACCTAAAGTATGGACAGAGACTAACCCCCCAGGACTGGCTCCCCATCAACCCCCAGTGGTGGTCACTCTGCATGCCACCATGACTCCAATTACAGTAAAACAATATCCAATCAGACAAAAGGCCAAAAAAAATAAAATCTGGACTCACATTGAGAGGCTCCTTGCTGCTGAAATCCTCATGCCATGTAAGTCCCCCGGGAACACCTCTCTCCTTCCAGTCCGAAAACCAGGCACAGATGACTTCCAACCAGTCCAAGACTTGAGAGAAGTCAATAAGAGGGTGAAAACTATTTACCCCATGGTCCCAAATCCTTACATGTTTCTGAGCTTAATTCCCCCAGAGAGACAGATCTACACCATTCTGGATCTCAATTACTCCTTCTTCAGTATCCCACTGGCCAAGGTAAGCCAGCCCTTCTTTTCCTTTAAATGGGTGGACCCAGATGGTGGCTACTCTGGTCAATTGACTTGGACTAGATTACCACAGGGTTTTAAAAACTCCCCAACTCTCTTTGATAAAGCCCTGAACAGAGACTTTCCCTTGTTTCAAGCCACCCTCCCAGAGGTGACTCTACTACAGTATGTAGATAACCTGTTGATTGCATTGACATGTGTAAAAAGCTACCCAAGATCTTTTGAAGTTGATAGAACAGCTAGGTTACCAGGTCTCAGCCAAAAAGTCCCAATTATGTGTAACTCAGGCCTTATACTTAGGCTACCAGCTCACTAAAGAAAACAGACTGCTTTCTCCTCAGAGGATACAAGCTGTCCTACAAATCCCCCTGCCCACCACTAAGAGACAAGTGAAAAAATTTTTAGAGATGGTGGGATATCGTAGGCTGTGGATTCTGGGTTTTGCTGAGATTGCCAAACTGCTTTACTCAGCCATCCCCCCAAGGGGTGGGGGGCACTCCCCTAGTGTGGACAAAAAAGGAATAAGCCATATTTTTGGCTTTAAAAAATGCCTTAGTGTCAACACCAGCCCTGGCCCTAACTGATAGCACCAAGCCCTTTTGGTTGTTTGTGGCTGAACAAGGGGACATAGACAAAGGAGTGCTAGCCCAGGCATTAGGGCCTTGGAACAGACCTGTGGCCCACCTGTCTAAAAGACTTGATCCTGTGGCAAGTGGATGACCTACCTGTTTGAGGGCAGTTACAGCCACCACCCTCCTCGTCAAGGAAGCAGATAAGCTCAGCCTGGGGCAGGACCTGGTCATCACCACATCCCATGTAGTGCAGACATTGCTGAGATGAGCCCCAGAATGATGGCTCTCCAACACCCACCTGACTCAGTACAAGGCCCTGTTGCTGGATGTGCCATGCATCAAAGTCTCCCAAGAAATGGCCCTTAATCCAGCCATCTTACTCCTGGACTCTGACCCATGTGTGCCATGACTGGACACTCTAACAACTTCCACCAACAACCCCCCAGACAAGACTAACATTCCCTTACAACACCTGGCTGAGACCTTCTTCACCGATGGTAACAGTTTTGTGAAAGATGGAGTCAGATATGAAGGGGCAGCCATAATCAGTCCAGAAGGACAAGTACACTGGACACAGACTTTAAGCCAGGGGACATCGGCACAGAGGGCTAAACTAATAGCCTTAATTCAAGCCCTAAGGTTAGGTTGAGGCAAGGCTGTAAACATCTACACTGACAGCTGGTATGCATTTGCCACTGCCCATGTGCATGGTGACACCTATAGGCAGAGAGGGCTATTGACATCAGAAGGGAAAACTATCAAAAATAAAAAAAAAGTTTGGCCTCATTGGAGGCAATTTGGGAATCCAGGGCATTGGCCATTATTCATTACAAAAGCCACCAAAAAGGAGACAGTTTTGAGGCCCACGGTAACTGAGAGGCTGATGGTGTAGCCCGATAAGTGGCCAGAGAACCAGTGGGACCAGTAGACATTCTGCCCATCTGATCCTTTGGCTACCTGCCAGAAAGACCCACATATACCCCAAAAGAGAAAAAGAAAAAAAAAGAAGTGAGGGGGTACAAAAATGGACTCAGCCTGGTAAAAAGGGACAAACAAATTTGTCTCCCCTGACCCCTGGGGTGACAACTTGTTCATCAATTACATCACTTAACTCACTTGGGAAAATCAAAGTTAAAAAGACTAATGAGCTCTAAGTTTTCAATCCCAGGACTGACCTCTATGGTCCAGGACATCAGTTCCAGGTGTCAGGTGTGTCCACAGATAAACTCCAAGATGAGGCCAAGGAGTGAAGGTAATTGACTATGGGGAAGAGAGCTAGGGGAACATTGGGAACTTGATTTCACCAAAATAAAATCCAGCAATAGGTTCAAATATGTACTGGTATTGGTTAACACCTACTTGGGTTGGGTAAAAGCTTTCCCCACTGGTGAAAAATCAGCCGACGTAGTAACTAGGGTTTTGCTCCAGGAGATAGTTCCCTGATTTGACATCTCTCATTACCTGGGGTCTGACAATGGGCCTGCCTTCACAGCACAGATATCCAAATTTTTGGTGAAAGTACTACATATTGATTAAAAGTTACACTGTGCCTATTGCCCACAAAGTTCAGGACAAGTAAAAAAGATAAATAAAACCCTAACAAAAACCCCTGACTAAATATGTTCTAAAAACTGGCAGTAGGTGGCCTGATCTGCTTCCTCTACCCTTGTTTAGAGTTAGATGTACCCCATATGTTCACAAGTTTACCCCTTTTGAAATCTTGTATGGGAGGCCACCGCCACTCCTCCCTAAGTTAAACCTTAAACAGATAACAGAAAATTCTTGTGTTTCCTTAGTTCAGTCTCTTCAAGCCTTACAGTTCTTCAGAGTGAAATCCAGTCTACATTACAACAGGCTCAAAAATTTTGGTAACCCCTTCCATGGTCAAAATAGCCAGGGTCACAGCTTGGATTCATCATACTCATGTCAAATCAACACCAACAGAGAGCTCAGAGCCAGCATGACAGAAGATTCTAAGCACCCCAGAAGGCTTAAAGTTAAAATTTAAAAATAGGACTAGTACTCTTGGTATATATTCTCTATCAATTATGTCAGCTCCAGGGAACAAATAACTTATTTCTTCCCCATTCAAAAACCTGGGAACTAAGACTGACTTCTGGTAAATAAATTCCTGGCAAAAATAAAAGAACCTGAACAATCTGAGGTTACATTTACCACTAGCTTATGTCATATGGTTGAGGATGCCTGGTATAATGGGAACTGGGGCTATACAAAATCTGGGTGCTATACTCTCACTAAATGGGGACTCCATACTATCCAATACTATATATGTCCAAAAAATAAAGATTCAAATTTTGATGGTAACAGCAATGACTATCATTGTGCCCAGTGGGGATGTAAACCTATAGCTCCTTAGTCCATTCAAGTTACAAATCCCTGGTTAAAAATGTCTCCCACCTTACATCACAATAAACCCTGTGATACTGACATATGCTACCAGATTATAAATACTCTGACTAAATATGTTAGACAGAGGCTTGATACAGTTAAACTGATTGTGTTGAGAGAAAATTATAAGATTTTAAAAGGTGTTTTTCAAAAAATCTGAAGAGTAAGTACAGGAATCAAAGATTTGATTAAGTTACAAGAAACAGTGGAAAATGAAGGACTCTAGTTAGCAAGACAGACTCCATATTGCTGCTTGACACACCTGCCTGTTCTTTAGATGAACTCAAAAGGAGGAAGCTTAGAAATCTCATCCCCTTAAATGTCCCTTTAAAAATAACAATTAATCAACTATTGTTTTACAAATGTTCTAAGGGCAGGCCGTTCTGTTTCTGTACCTTTTGCTTGCTTTGCTAGTTCTATCCCATAGTGAGGCCTAGAAACTGTTGGCCTCAAAAGTGTATAAACATGTTTGTCCCCGCCCAGTCTGGGCTCGAGTCTGATGCTCAGCTCAGGTCCCTGCTGGTAATAAACTTCTGTGTGGATTTAATATCGGTCTCTGGTTGGTTCTTTCTTGCTGGGTCTAACACTGTCCCCCCAAACAGTCCCCACTTGAGCCTTAGCCCACTTTGATTTCAAATTCTCTCAGGCATTTCAGGAAACCTAGGCTATGCCTCCCCCCACCTGCCCTTCTGTCCAGGCTTGCCCTTGTTTGGCTTCTTCTCTGGTTTGCTTTCATCTCACTTTGGCTTCTGCTCCACCACCACAGAATGCTGAGGAAGACCCGAATTCTCCAGCCCCTCAGCCATCTCAAAAAGGTCTAGCTGCCCCTCTTGTGAAGTCTGCTTCTGGGGTCACTCCCTATCGCCATACCCTGCAAAAGGCTGTGACATCAGGCAAGGCAGTGGGAGACGCTTTGTGCTTTCCTATCTCAATTTTGCCTGATCCTGACAACTCAGAGGTGGACATGTATGTTCATGCTTCATTTGATTTTAACATCCTAAAAGACTTCAGGCAGAGCATGCTAACTAATGGTGCCCAAAGCCCCTATACAGTGGGTTTGTTGGGCAACGTACTTCAGACTTATCCTCTGGTTCCACATAATATTTTTCACCTTATGAAAATATGCCTGTCCCCCACCAGTATCTCCCCATGGAGGTTGAACTGTGTTTTTTAATCAGGGAACAGGCTCATAAAAATGCTCAGGGAGATGTTCAGTTGAGAGAAGTTACTACTAATATGTAATCGAGAACAGGTGACTTTTCAAATTTAAGCAGGCAGGCCTGTTGCCAAGTGTTACTCTTTTACCAGCTAGAGGACCTGCTGCAGAGGGCTTGGGCTTCTGTGACAGTTGATGATGCACCTATGCTATTTTACACAAATCATGCAAGGGCCATTGGAAACTTACACAGAATTTGTAGTGAGATTACAACAAACTATTAGGAGACAGATTTCTAATCCCCAGGCAGCAGACATCCTGATTTTACAGCTAGCCTTTGAAAATGCTAATATGGATTGCAAAAAATAAATCCTGTTCACTCCCCTAAAGATCTTGGAGCATATATTAAGGGATGCAAAAATATTTGGTCTCCTGTATACAATTTGGCTCTGATGGCTCAAGCCATCTCCCAACATTTATGAGGTACACACAGTGATTTAAAGTGTTTTAATTGTGGAAAATCAGAGCATCTCAGAAAAAACTGCAAAATGAAAGTGGCTTTATAAGCTGACCCAGAGCCACTAGGCCAGGCATCCAAAGAAAATAGGTTACTGCCTGGCCCTTGCCTTTGCTGTCGAAAAGTCATTCACTGGGCTAAAGCTTGCCACTCTAAATATGAAAAGGATGGCACATTGCTGCTAGGAAAATGGAAATTGGGCCCAGGAAACTATAGGAGGTCAAGGCCAGGGGGCTCCAGTCTCCCAGAGTCAGTGGTACCTGGTTCAGACCTGTGCACAAGTACAAAAATCAGATGGCATGGGTGTCAAGAGGGACATTTCTTCCCTCATCAGGGGAACACTGGGTAGCTCAGGAAGAGATCTTTCTGCTGCTCAGAGAGTTCACCTGTTGGGAGGTGAGACTCTGATATCTGTCCCCACAGGACTTCATGGACCCCCACCCTCCAGAAGTATTGGTTTAATACTTGGAAAATTCTAACTTTGAAAGGCATTACTGTTATTCCAACTATTGTTTATTCTGATTATACCTCTGAATTATGTGTTCCTGTTAGCTCCACAGGACTTTGGGTAATAGAACAAGGAGATTATACTGCACAATCATTGCTTTTACCTAAACCAAAATTAAATAATGTTAGCTTTAAAAATTTCCTGAGAGGATCCTTAGTTAGAAATTACTGAAGAGATTTATTTCACTGAAGAGATTTCCAAAAAGCAACCCATGTGCAAAATTTAAATTGAATGGCAAATTCTTTACAGGATTGATAGACACAGGCACAGATTTGTCCATGATTGGCACATGCTTTTGGCCATCATCTTGGGGCAAAAAACCAACTAAAACATCTCTGGTAGGCCTTGGTGCCCCTCAACAAGTTTTGCAAAGCTCCATTCCCCTGCCTCATGAAGGGCCTGATGGTCAGTTGAGACATATTTATCCTTATATAGCTCCCATACCTGTAAATTTATGGGACTGAGATTTATTGGATGAATGGAGAGTCATAGTGATGACTTTGCCCCCTGAAATCTCACTGGGTCAACACATGATGTCTAAAATGGGATATGAACCAGAAATAGGATTAGGCAAGCAACTTCAGGGTGGAATACAGTCTATAGAACAGCAACAGAAAAATAATCACCTTAGAATTGGATATGGTAAAAAAATTTTAATTAGGGCTATTGAAGAAGTTTCTCTGTCCAAGGCAGCTTTACCTTTACAAAAGGAGTTATAATGAATAGAAGAATATATAACTGACAGGTTTTTCTTATGAATTCTAACTACCTAGTTCATTTTTTTGTGCTTAACACCCCTCATTTGCCTATAGGTTTAATAGGACAATGGTATGAGAAACAGGTCTTTCCCATGGAATGGTGGCTTTTGTCTAACCAGTTAGTGAAATCTCTAGAATTGTATCTAGAGCAAATTGCAAAACTAGTTTTCTTGAGACATAATCAAACTGGACAGTTATTTGGTGCTGACCTTCATTTCATCATTATCCCAATTGATAAGGATCAAATGCAGATGCTACTACAAACTGCTTGATATTGGCAAGTAGCCTTTGCAGATTTCCTTGGACAGATAATCATTACCCTAGTGATCCTATATTTCAGCTTTTTTCATGACATGAGTTTATTTTCCTCAAGATTACTCAATTTCAGCCATTGCAAGGTGCTTCAATCTATTTCACTGATGGCTCCTCTCAGTGCCAAGCAGCAATTTGGAGCTCTTCCTTTCGTTATGTGTTGCCTATACCTGGTCTTTCTCCTCAGAGGTCAGAGTTGCTAGCAATTTTATTTGTGATTGAAAATTTCCCTTCCCAACCTCTTAATATTTTAAGTGATTCTTCTTATGCAGTTTGGTTGACTCAAAGACTGGAAGGAGCTATGGCCTGCTCTACCTTAGAACCTAAATTATTAAACCTGATTTTAAGATTACAAAAGGCTATGTGTCAAAAAATTGCTCCTGCCTTAATAACTTTGGGGAGAGATTTTGCCTGTGTCCCGACAGATAAGGATGAAACCTTGTGACTGCCCTGCTGGAATGTGTGATCATGGATCATGCTGCTGGAACCACCAATATCTCAGAGACCAGGGATAGCACCCCCACTGAGAGCAGTGAGCCAGCTGCAACTGAGTAACCCACCTCACCAGCAATGACCAACAAATCCACACCAGGGTCCAGGATTGAGATGATGTCCCCAGAGGAAGAATAAATATAGATTTTTTAAAAGGGGAGGCACAACTTGAAAATGTTCTTTTTACATTTATGGGTATAAAACTGCTTGCATTCCTTCTGATTCTAATATCAAGAGATCTCTGTTCATTGACTACAAAAGTATTTGGCCAGACTTATATACAATTATAAACCTAAAAATCATAAAAAGGATATTGTAATTCAATTTGGCCAAATATATTTGAGTGCACTCTAATTTTATAAATTCTTATATGTCTGTCTGTTGTCTGTCTGTTTGTACAGTTGAGCTCAAATTTTTTTGCCTCTCTCTTTTCCTTTTCACCTTTTGAAAAAAAAGTTTTCCTTAAAAGATATTCACCTATTATTGGATTGGCTTACAGATAAATATTATTAAATTAAAGGCATGCCTTTCTTCCCCCAGGTTGCTAACTGATCAAAGCGCCATTGAGATATATTTGTCAAAGTACATAGAGACCATGAGTACTCCCTTTGGTGAATAAAGAAGCAGTTGCCTAGAAAATAACTATTCTGGTCTTAATTCACTAAAGGAACCCCCTAGTAATGTTCATAATCTTATGGGAGACACACTGCAATAAATATTATCTTGCTATGTTATTATAAATTGATTACATTGATTATCATTGAAGTTTTAGTTCTAAATATGTTATTATAAAATGTTTATATTGGTTAAGTTCTAAAAATGCTATTGTGATATGTCTATATTGGTCATCTTCAAAAGATTAATTTCTGTGGCATAAACAAAAGAGTTATTAGAAAGATGCTTTTGGTACCAAACTACATTGAAGAACATAAGGTTTTATATAACTGTGATATTTATTACTGCTCCTTTTCTGGTGTACAAAATGTATTCATGGCCTTTAATTGTATGGGTTTTTCAACATATTGTTTGTGGTAATAACCTTTTGATTCAGATATTTGCCTTTCTCTTACTCTCCAGCTACCTATGATGATAAGCACACTTGTAGGCTGATTTATTTTCCTTAGATGATGTCCTATAAATAGATAGCTACTTAGGGATTGAACCACAAGATCAACCATAATTGGCAGTAATAACAGTCGTTTAACTATATTTTTATTCCAAAATGCTTAATATCCGGGTAAAATTATAACAGTTGATTTCACTACTCCTCTTGCAATGCTAATGTTATGGATCTTCTCTTCTGGGTGTTCAACAACCAAAGTTTAGAGACCAAAACTAAAGAGGTATCTGGGCTAAGAAGGCAGCCAATATTTTGGTCCTGGCCTTCCAAGGTCAATGACAATAGCAAAAATATTGAGGTCATGAGGGAACCATCTCCAAGATCCTGCATTTTTGGTGAGTCACCCAACCTCCTGAGCAGGGAGGTTGCTGAACACCAAAACAGTAAAGATCCAACAAAAAGTGTGCCAAAGGAATGTCACCTGGAGGAAAATACTTCCCATGCTTTCGCAGAAGGCAACAAGGTCAAGCAAGGCAGTGACATATCCTGATGGCTGACACTGACAGAGGAGCTAAGAGGCTCTATGTATGGTTCTAAGACAGTGCCTGAGGAGATTCAATTGATCTTGTTAGATAGCAAGAGGTTAATTTTATTTAACATAGGTCTCACTGTAATTTGGTCTTAAATATCCAGTAGAAAAGTAAAACAGATGATAATATTTATTTGAGTTCCACAAAAGTTTTAAGTATTTTAGCCAACATTGCTTTAAAAAATTATTAAATTTTTAATCCTTTTACAGCCCCAATTAAGAGAAAGTATGCTTGTTTTAGACAGCTGAGCCAGTCAAACACACTATAGATCCTCACAATACACAGGGACAAGCCATTGTTGAGTGTGCTTGCTTTTCCTAAAAACACCTTCATATAAAACAAAAAGAAAGGGAGATATGTCAGGAGCAATGCTACATTATTTTAGGGAAAAATCATTTGGTTAGCCTACTTCTCCTGCCTAAAGCCCAACTATGGGATTCTGAGACATAATTCCATTTTGGCCTCCAGTCACAACTGAGATCTCAATGATCTGGTGATGCTGTGATTCTCCAGGACAAGATTACACCAGCTGAGACATCCTGGGAGCAACAAAATCTTCATCTACTCAGTTCCTCTTTGTTCTTGGATAGTTACATCTTGTTTATGCAGATGTACTGAACTCTCTGCAAGTCATTTGTTACATTTGTATCTCCAGATGTACTGAATAAAAGGTGTGGTAAGCTGGGGGATTTTGTCTTTGCTCCCCAGAGCAGCATTGATCAAATCCAAAGCTCAGTTTCTTCTCAAAGTCTCATTCTTCTACCTTTCCTGTAATTCATCTTGTGCTGCCCTGGATTGCAGGAGACTAGGACTTAATGCAGAGGTTCTAGTAATGTTCCCTTTCCCTTTTCCCTACACATTAGAGAGATGCAAATTAAAACAACACTGAGGTTTTGTCTTACTCCGGAAAGAAGTAAGAAACATGAAGAAATCAAGTAAAACCATTACTGTAATCTCTATAGTGATTCCTCGACACACTAAAAATTCTACTTGACCTAGCAATATCTCTAATGAGTAATTCCTAAAAGAAACAAATACATCATAATATAATGATACATGTGTATTCATATTTATAACAGCACAACTCATATTTGCTAAGCTCTTGGAACAGTGTATACAGCCTAACAATGTGTGTATGAAAAAATGCTATATA
>NW_004624876.1:3158279-3169553 GCF_000247695.1 Heterocephalus glaber
AAGCTGCAAAAGTGTAGAAATTTGCTTTGAGTGGAAAGCCTCAGGAAGCCCAGCTCATTCAGGACTTTCTAGGAAATTATTTCCCAGAATTCAGTAATCTCTGCACTTAGAGGGCTCTGCTATGATCCAAAATGGCCCTACCTCTGTGGCCTTGTTGATTGCAGCTCATGTTTCCTCTTTTTAGTGGGCTGCTGCTTCTCATTGGTTGTGTCTTTCCTCAAGAGATGATCCCATATCATACCCAGATGATTGTTCTCCCTATCAGCAAGTTATGAAAACCACATAGCTTTCCTTGATCACAAAGAAAATGTCCTTTCTGCTATATCTTCCCCTTTCTCCCACAAAATATCTTCTACAAACTGTCAATATTAACCTTTCAACTCAACTAAAAGTACTCTAATAAAAACAGATCCCACATCAAACTTTTGTTCTCATCTACCATTATTCCCCCATTCAAACCTCCTGCTGAGTGTCTAAAACTGCTCATCCAACCACTTCCCAATCTCCCCACTCTACCTCAACTACCTCATTGCAGAACAACCACAATAATAAACTTTCATAGTGTGTATATACACTTGGTGGGGCAAATAAAGGACTATCATATACAAGTGTTGTAAGATTGAATCTGTGGATGCTGTTATAACCAGAAGTAATCATTTTGGCAAAACATAAAGACTTAGTTGAAGTTACTTAAAGTAAACACCACAAGAAGTAAGTACTAACATTGGACATACATAGCTGAAAATTATTCATGGGGAGAAAACATCCTGCTAAAAATCTCCATATAAGCCATTAGATCTCCTCAATTCTCTAGTCTCAAACTTGCAATAACCTCTCCAAAAACGAAAGGGGAAAAGAGGAGGCCATATACAATTTTTTAAAAAGATATACATAAAGAGTATAGATAGATAGATAGATAGATAGGTAGATAGATAGATAGAGGGGAATGGTGAAGAAAAGAAATAGCAGATGTCCTAACCTTTTCAACTCTACCAAGGGAGAGTAAGGAATCACAAGGGAGGAGAAAACAAATACCAGGTCATAGAAATCTATGAAAAGTTCATAGAAGTAAAGAAAACAGATGAGTTCAAAGAGGAAAAATGAACCAAAAGTTCACAATACTTTCACTCAATATTCCCCAGTGAATTTGGGGAAAATAGGTGAAAAACTGGAGAAGCTAACCAAAACAGTTCAAGATTTGAATAAAGACTAAATGAAGACATGGAATCCTCAAAAACATGTCAGATAGAGATATTTGAAATAAAGAACTATAGAATTCACACATTATAGAATTCACACAATGTGAAGACAGAATGTCTAATACTGAGGACAAAATTGTGAATGAAAGTAAAAAGAATAATAAAGCATGGGTTGAAGGGGACAAGGAGATCAATCTTTTGCAATGTGGAAGTGGTCCAAGGGAAAAAGTGTGAAGGATGAGGAAGAAGGGAAAGGGAAATAAGTAGAATAAGGATATGCTATGTAAAGGAACATAGTAACTTCACTTAATGTAAACATTATATGCCATAATATTAGCTAAGGTTAATAATATCAACAAGAATGAAATATAGGATAGGAGAGTTGGAGGAGGAGGGAGGGATGGAAAGGGGACAGGGATTTAAAACAATGACACAAGCTGTGGTATGAACTCGAAACCATTCCCCAAGATGCTTGCAAACTTCCTGAACTGCAAACATGTAGTAATGAAATAAATATTTTAAAAATAAAAATAAGAAACCAAAAATGTAAATAATTTAATGACAAAAGAGTAAAGATGGCAGAAAACATGGAGGTATTCTTCTTGGAGATGGGGAAGGGGATCACATGAAAAGGTGAGAGGGGAAGACAGAGGGGGAGGAAATGGTATGAAAAAGATCAACTATGTATTTCACAAAACTAATGTAGTTATTATGTATGGCAAAATATAACAAATTAAAGGTGTAAATATAATACCATGACTTAAAGAGTAAAATTATACCAGATTGCAAAATTTCTGCACAGCAAATGAAATAACACAGTCAAGAGACAGCCTGTGGAATGGGAAAAAATTTTGGCAGCTACTCATTTAACAGAGGACTAATATCTAGAACAAAAAAAATTCAAATCTAAAACCCCCCCCAAAATGAATGACCTGTTCAAAAATGATAAAGGAACTGAACACACATTTCTCAAAAGAAACAGTAGAAATGTGCAATAAATAGGTGAAAAATGTACACCACCATTAGCCATATGGAAATATAAATCAAATTAATTTAGAGTCTACCTTACTCTCATAAGAATGAATATGAATAAGTAAAACAGAAACACTGAGAAATTCTGGTGAAGATGTGGGGGAAGACGAACCCTTGTAAATTGTTGGTGAGAATGCATGCTAAAGCAACCAGTATGGAAATAGAAATGGTTGTCCTTCAAATAAGTAAAAATATGAATTGCATTTGATCCAGGGATACATATGCTGGGTATGTGCCCTAGGTTTAATCCCTAGTACTACCAAAAAAAAAAAAAAAAAAGGGAAGGTCAAAATTGATGACAACCAACACACAAGTGGATAAAGAAAATGTTTTATATATACACTGCATGAAATTTACTCAACTACAAAGAATAATGAACTCATATCATTTGTAAGAAAATGAATGCAACTTGATTCCACACTAAGTGACATAAGTCAGATGTAGAAGCTTAAAGATTGCACAAATTTTCTCTTATGAGAAAACTGAAATGTAAATGAATTATATGGTAAAATAAAGGAGATAATTGTAGGAAACAGGGAGGCAGAACATTTTATAATAGAGATCAGGATCAGAAGATCAGGGGATCAGAAATGGAAGATAGAAGACTAGAGAGGGCAGAAAAGGGAGATTGAAACAATCAAAATATATTTATAGAGAAATATAGATACATGAAGAACCCTAGTTAACAAGACAGACTCCATATTGCTGCTTGACCCACTTGCCTGTCCTTTAGATGAACTCAGAAAGGAGGAAGCTTAGAAACCTCTTCCCCTTAACAATTAATCAACTATTGTTCTACAAAGGTTCTAACAGCATGCCATTCTGCTTCTGTACCTTTTGCTTGCTTTACTAGTTCTATCCCATGGGGGGCCTAGAATTTGTTGGCCTCAACGGTGTTTAAAACATGTTTGTCTCCTCCCAGTTGGGGCTCCAGTCTGATGCTTGGCTCCGGTCCTGGCCAGTAATAAACTCCTGTGTGGATTTCATATCGGTTTCTGGTTGGTTCTCTCTCACTGGGTCTAACAATACATACATACATAAATTTACCCAAAACAACTGTGATTATTATGTATTTCAAACATATACCCATAAGAATCTAACTGAAGTCACAATGTAGTGAGTGCTATAATATCAATAAAGATTAAAATTTAAATGGAAGGGCCGGGGATTTAGCTCAGTGGTTTCGCTGCCTGCTGCACAAGCACAAGGACCCAAGTTTGATCCCCAGTACCAAAAAAAAAAAAAAAAAAAGAATTAAATGGAAAATACCTAGCAGAATATAGCATATTAAGGTTCTAGAACTTTCTGACAGGTAAAAGATGCTCAGTTACTTGTTGAATGAACCAGTAGTGAAGCCTCAGTATATTTGGTGGCTCAAATCCAGTAAGTGGCAATATCTTATCCCCAGTTGTGATAACCAAAATTCTAAAGATATATCCAAGAGTCCATTAGAAATAAAATTGTTAGACCCAGAGATTTAGCCCAGTAGTACTGCACCTGCCTCATAAGCCCAAAATCCTGAGTCAATCCCTGGTACAGGAAAAAAAAAGACAAAAAAATGTCCCTAAAGTATAAAGCCTGCATAGAGCAAGAGAGGTGGAAACATCTTGACTAAGTTGCAAATAACATTATTCCTTTGTATCTAGTTTGTAAGTTTGGCTAGATTGCTTACTTGCCTGAGCTCAGTATCTACAAATATAGTAGGCAGTCATAAAAGTATTGACCACATTGAATATATTTTTATGTTTAAATTTTTTGTTTGCTTGTTTATGTTTTAAGAGATGGTCTTTGCTATATTGCCCATGCTGACTATGAACTCCTGGGCTCTAGTGATCCATCCACCACAGGCTCCTGATTAGCTGGCATTACAGATGCATATCACCATATCCAGCTAGAATGGATTTTTATGAGTAAATAAGAATATATTTATGAAGTAATAGTCAAGACAACATTCACAAAAAGATTTAAGTGCATAACTTATACATCAAACAAGGAGGGTTATGTGTAGCCTTAGGAAAAACCTGTTGCTTGCGCTTGCAAGGCAGCTGCTGGAACCTCTGAGCTAATTCCCTGGCCTTCAATCAAGCTTTTTGCTGAGACATTGCACTTTGTAGGGTAATTCTCTAACTTGATTAATTGTTTAATTAATTAATGTATTTGTTAATAATTTTAGAATGTCAAATATTTAAATTCAATGGCAATCTTATTGTTGACAAGAAAGTGAATGTTATGGATGTACAATTACATGAGGGACTGGAGAGGTGATATCATTTCAGTAAAAGTAAAACATGTTTCCAAGGATCCTTGACTTTAGCAGGAGTAAAAAATTGGGGCATTAAAAATGAAAGGATATTTAACTCTTTAATCCACTTCAATCTTAGTTTAGTGCACAGTGATAGGTATGGGTCTAGTTTTAATCTTTGCCAGGTTGAAATCTAGTTTTTCCAACACCATTTATTGAACAGGCTGTCTTTTCTCCAGTGAGGGTGATTGGCTCCTTTATCAAAGATAAAGTGGCTGAGTATGTTTGGAGTTGTTTCTGCATCTTCTAATCTTTCCACTGATCTTCAGGTCTATGTCTTTGCCAATACCATGCTGTTTTTATCACAGTAGCTTTGTAGTATAGTTTCAAGTTGGGGATTGTGATAATCCCAGTCATGTCTCTGTTGCCCATGAAAATGATTAAAATGAATAATTGATAATTTGAAATAGGAAAAGGTCCAAAGGTGGAGGGGTGGTGGGAGGGGAAGGGGAAAGGGAAGAAAAGAAAGGAAAAATTATATGAAAGAAATAAAATGGAAACAAATTTTATGTAAAATAGAGAAGGGTGGTGGGGATGAAGGGCGCACAGGTAATGGGGAAAACATAAGAACTAAGATGCATCATGTACAGGTACAAACACCCAATGATAAATGTAAATGTACTGTATACCTAAAATGTACCAATTAATATATAAATTTAAAAAAATGAAAGTATAGACAGTTAAATGAGAGCACTTCCTTTTTATTTGTAAGATTGGGCATATTTGAATTCTATATGGATGAGGAAGACAAAGGAAGACCAATAGATTTCTTGCAAATACTACCTTTTAACATGACCTCCTGTGTCATACATACTATGATATGTCTCAAACTGTGAATTCACATTTAAAATTATTAAAAGTGAGAATAAGTAGAGGTTATACCCATGAGCTTTACTGTGCAATTACTTTTTGACCCATGAAGGGTAAATAAATCTATGAGTTTTTAAAATGTTTACCTTCCATACAGCGAATTTTTTGTGGGAATTCTTTTCCTTTTCTTGAATGGTAGAATGTGTTGCACCCATTTTTACAGCATTTTTTCAAAATTAATAATTGGACTTCTGCCAAATTTTGCACTAGGTATTTTGTTCCTTTATATATTGTATATGTAAATGTATTTGGAGGGAATGTATGAAAATTTATAAATTATGTTTCATAAAAGATAAGAAATGTTGTATATTATTTCTTAAATGTGGAAAGTTATGCATCACTGTAACACATAAATCACTTGTTATGCATATTTCAAATTTGCTTTCATATCTCTGTTTTTTTGCTGTTATTTCTTATTATGCCTTATGTGGTTTGGTGATTAGATTTAAATGTTGCATTTATTTCTAAAAGTTCCATAGCTTTCATTCATAATTTCACAAGACTATCATTTGGTTAAAATCACCTGCATTTTTAATAAGCATATTTGAATCTTTATGTGTTTATATAAGGTGAAATTATACTTTCAGATCCTTTTTACTCCCAGCAGTTTAAAGATTCCTTTGTAATTTACTTCCAATTCTTTGTCAATTTAACTTTGAATGAGTGCCTCATACTGATATCCTTAAACAATCACTATTTCACATTTTTTATAGTTAACGTTAGATTTTAAATACATTTTATTTCCTACATATTGCAACCACTGTAATCTATTATAATCTCACTGCTGTTTTAGTTCCTTGGATTCTTACATTCTCTTAAGACAGCTTTCTATGTTATATACATGCTCTTGCTCATGCACTTTTTTTGCTCGTGCACTTTTTAGACATGTATGAAGAGACTTCTATGTACTTCATGAATATTCTTTATGCTAGCACTGTATTTTTGCTAGCTTTTTATCCTTACCTTGAAGTCTCTCCTATGACTTAGTGTAGTGTTTAGTTATTTCAATGACTACATCGTTTTTATCAACATGTTTTCAAATACTGTTTATATTAATGTTTCCACTTTTGATAGTCATTGATACTTCTTTAAATTACTATCATAAAATCAATCTACAATGATTTATGTAAAGATATTTGAGGATTGTTAATTTAAAACTGGTTCTCAGCAGGATGCAGTTTGACCCTTAGGGAACACTGAGAGGTAGCTGGAGACAGTTTTGACTGTGCCATTGGGAGGGATGGTGATGCTGTTAAACTTCCTGCTGTATCCAAGACAGCCCCACCAGGAGTGTTCCTTCAGGTTCAGAATGTCAATAGCTCCATGACTGAGAAAACTTGAGTTGATTATTTACATTTTTGATATCAATAGCTTTCTTAAGATTTTCCCCCATGAAATTGTAATATTTCCTATTTTTTTAAGAATAAGAGCATGCACCTTCCACTTCACATCTAAAATGTCCAACCCCTCAGTGCAGTATGTCTTTGTGTTTTTGCATGCTGATGGGTATGAAAGAGATTTCCTCCTTTATCCTGAAATGACTACTGGATTGCAAGAATGTTCATATACCTAGGCATAAACTTAAAATCTCCCAATATAACCAAATATTAAGTACTATTAATGTACAGTAATACCATTTCTAATTAAAAAAAACAGATATTTAAGGAGATGGGAATGTTAAGTACCTTGAACTAATTAGCATATACTGTGTACATGTATCGGGTTATCACTGTTCACCTCGTATTTTGCACACTTTCAAGATGATCAAATAAGACTGCATATAAAGGCATCTATAAACATCAAGATACATATTCCTTCATATAAAATCCTTTTCTTCTGTAACAAAAACTTGTTATATACTTAAAAAAGAACTTTATGTAATTTTCTAACATTTATTCTTTACTTTCATAATGAGGTCTTTTTTTTGTATATCCTTTTATTGGTACATTTTAGGTGTACAATATAATGAAATTCATCATTGGAAATATGCACCTTTACATACTCTCTTGGTTCTTATTTTTTCTCCTTCCCCTGGCGTCCCTTCAACCCCTCCATCCCTCCCTAGTTACAAAGACTTTGTTTCCTTTTTAAAATTTTCTCATATTAATTCCATTCGCTTCTTTCCTTTCCAATGACCCTCCAATTTCCCCTTCAAATTTGCCCCATTTCTTCCTAATTTACATTATCTATTATAACTTTAGGTCCTTATTTACACTTTCAGTCTCACACTAGAGAAACTATTCGGTATTTAAAAGTGTGTCCTATTTATTTCACTTAAGAGTATCACCTCATTGTGCATCCATTTAGCAATAAATGTCTCTAATTTCTCATTTTTGATGGCTGAGTAGTACTCTATTTTATTTAAAAACCACACTTTCTTTATCCAGTCTCCAGTTGATGGGAATTTTGGCTGCTTCCAAGTTTTAGCTATTACAAACTGTGCTGCTATGAACATGGGTGCACATATATCACTGTGGTATGATACTTTTAATTCTTTTGGGAAGAAACCCACCAGGAAAATAGCTGGATCAAATGGGACTTCCAGTCCTAGTTCTTTGAGGTATCTCCATACTGATTTCCACAGTGTTTGCACCAGTCAACACTCCCACCAACAGTGGAACAGGGTTCTGCTTTCCCCACAACCCTGGCAGCATTTGTTATTGGTTGATTTAATGACACCAGCCATTCTTTCTGGAGTGAGGTGAAATCTCAGCGTTATTTTCATTTGCATCTCTTGAATGACCAGTGATTTTGAACATGTTTTCATATATTTATCTGCCATTTCTGCTTCTTTGTGTAAGCAATGTTTGTTCATTTCAGATGCCCATTTTTGGATTGGGTCTTTAAATTTGGGAGGTCTGAAATATATATATATATTTTTTGGTACCAAGGATCAAACTTGGGTCCTTGCACTTGCACAGCAGGTGGAGAAACCACTGAACTAAATACCCAGCCCAAGGTCTGATATATTTAACTCTTTATAGATTCGAGATAGTAGAGCTTTGTCTGAGGAACTACTGTTGAAAATATTTTCCCACATTGTGGACTGTCTCTTCACACTGCTGGTGGTTTCTCTCGTTGTGCAGCTTTTTAGTAAGAAAAGATCCCACTTGTTGATTGTTTGTTCTAGTTGATGGGCAACTGAGGTTTTGTTCATAAATTATTTTCTTACATCAAAGCCTTCAAGAGTTCTAACTAGCCTCTTTTCCGGCAGATTCAGCGTTTCTGTTTAATATTTAGATCTTTAAATAAATTCAATTTTAGTTTAGTCCGTGGTGAGAGCTATAGGTCTAGTTTTAGTATTTGGCAAGGTGAAACTCAATTTCTCCAGCAGCATTTATTAAAGAGGCTATCTTTCCTCCAGTGAGGGTATTTATATCCTTTGTCAAAGAAGTGGTGGCTGAGTTGTCTGTAGTTGTTTCTGCATCTTCTAATCTGTTCCACTGTTCCTTGGGTCTGTTTCTTTTCCAGTACCATGCTGTTTTTATGACAGTAGCTTTGTAGTATAGTTTCAAGCTGGGGGTAGTAATACCCCTGGCCACGTCTCTGTTACCTAGAATTGCTTTTGCTATTCTGGGTCTCTTCTTATTCCAAATGAATTAAAGGTCCATGAAGTATGGTGCTGGGATTTCAGTTCCAATTGCATTGAATCTATATAGCAACTTTGGAAGTATGACAATGTTCACTATGTTTATCCTTCCTACCCAGGAGCAAGGGATGTCTTTCCATTTTCTGATATCCTCTTCAATCTCTGTTTTCAAAGTGCTATTTTTTTCAGAGAGTAGGTCTTTGATTTCTTGTGTTAGGTTGATTTCTAGGTATTTCACTGTTTTGGATGCTATTGCAAAAGGAATTTTTTGCCCTATTTCTCTCTCAGTGAGTCTGTTGTTCATGTAGAGGAAAGCTATTGATTTTTGCGTGTTGACCTTGTATCCAGCTACTTTATTGAATTGGTTTAAGTCTAGAAGACTTTTGGTGGAGTTCTTGAGGTCTTTGATATAGAGTATCATGTTATCTGGAAATAACTGACAATTTGAATTCTTCATTTCCAACCTTTATTCTTTCTCTTTCCTTCTCTGCTCTGATTGTTGTGTCTAATGTTTCCAAAACTATATTGAACAGAAGTGGTGATTGTCAATATATCCTTGTCTTGTTCATGATTTTAGTATGAAGGATTTCGGTTTTTGACCATTTAGTATCATATTGGCTGTTGGTTTTTCATAGTTGGTTTTTATCAGATTGAGGTAGAGACCATGTATTCCGATATTTATAGGGTTTTTATCATAAATGTGTGTTGGATTTTGTCAAATGCTTTTTCTGCATCTATTGAGAAGATCATATGGTTTTTGTCCTTGGCTCTAATGATATAGTGTATTACCTTGATTGATGTGCATATGTTGAAACATCCCTGCATCCCTGGGATGAATCCCACGTTGTCAGAGTATATGATCTTCTTGATGATCTTCTGCATTATATTTGCCAGTATGTTATTAAGGATTTTTGCATCTATGTTTATTAGTGAGATTGGCCTATAGTTCTCTTTTTTGGTTGGATCTTTCTCTGCTTTAGGGATCAAGGTGATGCTTGCTTCCAGGAAAGAATGCAGGAGTATTGCTTCCCTTTCAATTTCGTTGAAGGGTTTAAACAGTAGTGGCAGTAGTTCTTCTCCAATTATCTTTTATAATTCAGTGGTGAAGCCATCAGGACCTGGGCTTTTATTGGTTTGTAAGATTTTAATTACATTTCCAATTTCAATGATTGATATTGGGTTGTTTAGAATATTTGTGTCTTCTTCATTCAACTTTGGTAATTCATACATGTATAGGAATCTGCACATTTCCTATGTGTTTTCCATCTTATTGGCATATAGGATCTCAAAGTAGGTACTGGTGATCCTCTGGATTTCTCCTGGGTCTGTTGTAATTTCACCCTTTTCATTCCTACTTACATGGATGTGGGCCTTTTATTTCCTTTTTCTGATAAGGTTGCCTAAGCATTTTTCAATTTTGTTTATTCTTTCAAAGAAGCAACTCTTGGTTTCATTGATTTTTTTGTATTATTCTCTTAGCCTCCATTGCATTGATTTCTGTCCTGTTCTTCATATTTTCCTCCTTTCTATGGGTTTTTGGTTTCTCCTGCTCTTCTTTCTCTAGAAGTTTGAGGTTCAACATCTTCTTATTTAATTGGTCTCACTCTGTTTTCCTAATATGGGTATTCTCTGCTATGAATTTCCCTCTTAAGACTGCTTTCATTGTGTCCCATATATTCTGATATGTTGTATTGTCATTGTCATTTAATTGAAGGCAGAGTCTGATTTCTTCTTTAATTTCCTCTGTGACCCGTTGGTTATTCAGAAGTGTGTTGTTCAGTTTCAATGCTTTTATGAAGTTTTTGTGGATTCTTTTGCTATTGATCTCCAATTTCACCACTCTATGGTCTGATAATATATAGGGGATTACTTCAATTCCTTTGCACTTACTTAAATATGTTCTATGAGTGAGTATTTTGGAGAACAACCCATGTGCAGCTGAAAAGAATGTGTATTCTGATTTTGGGTGTGGGAACACTCTGTAAACATCTGTTAAAATGATTTGTTCAAGAGTTTGTTTGAGTTCTAGTTTTCGTTATTGGTCTAGTTCATCTATTTATTTGTGACAGTGGGATATTGAGGTCCCCCACTACTATTGTATTAGTCCTTATATGATTTTTCATGTCCGTTAGTATTTGTTTTATATAGCTGGGTGCACTAGTATTTGGTGCATATATATTTATGGGTATCATCTCTTCTTCTTTGATTGTTCCCTTTACAAGGATATAGTGTCCTTTGTCTCTCTTAAAAATGGTGGGTTTGAAATCTACTTGATCTGCAAA
>NW_004624876.1:3183797-3197154 GCF_000247695.1 Heterocephalus glaber
TTACAACATATATACCGTAGGGCTAGAGGGGAGGAGCAAGAGGAGGGTACTGGGGCTACTTCCTTGTTGCCGGGTAGATTTGCAGCAGGCCCGGATATGTCCGTAAAAGGCACTCAAGAGTTCTAGCGGGGGGGCAAGGCCCCCCACAACAATGATGCCAAAGTTATAAGCTTTTCATAAAAACAATACTTGAACTTTGAATTTTGATCTTTTCCCAGGGTAGTGCTATGTTATATGACACTGTTTCATGATGCTGTGCACTTCCCATGAGCCCTACTTCCACTGATAAGCCACTTATCAGGAAGGTGAACAACTGATACTCTGGAGCACACTGTGTTGCTAAACTAAGATGTTTGGTGTGTTAGATGCACGACATGCACTTTGAATTGTTATATTTTCAACATACAAGGAGTTTATCAAAATGTAAATGGATCTCAATTTAAAAAAACAATTGATTTCTAAATGGTGGTTCATAATACAGAGGCCAGATCTGAAGACAAAAAATGGAAATTCAACGAAAAATTTTGTAGCTAACCTAATATAATACAAAGCCAAAACCACTGGGCACAGTCATTTTACCTTCATATTTCAGCAGCAATAAGGCCTTCTTACCTCAACATTTTAATACAATTTAAAGTACATTTTAATTTAGTGTAATTTAAAATATATTTTAAAATAGGTATATATTTATGGTACATATGATGTTAATTTGATACATCTGCACAGTGTGTGTTGACCAAATCAGGGTAACTAATATATCCATTTCTCAATCATTTTTGTGTGTTGGGAAACTTCAGAATCATCTAGTTGTTTTATAATACATTAGATTGCTGTAGATTACAGCTAACCTACTGTGCTATAGAACATCAGCACTAATTCCTTGTAACTAAAGGCGTTTCAATACCCCTTATAGGTCTCTCTCCATCTCTCCTGACTCCTGCACTTCCTGAAATCCAGTGGCCACTATTCTACTCCCTGTATAACATCAAGCTTTTTACTATTCATAAATGAATGACCCAATTATTATTCTATTCTTGGCTTTTTTGTTGTTTTTGTTTAACATAATGCCCTCCATTTCTTTTGGTATTCCCACAAATATCAGAATTTCATTCATTTTATGACTGACTGGAATTTGTTGTGTTCTTTATACATGCTTGCATTGATGCACATACTCTTCATCCATCGATCAACTGCTCAGTTGATTTCATATCTTGGCTGATAAGAATAGGGCTGCAATAAACATAGGAGGGAAGAGTTCTATTTACATATGATTTTGCTTCTGAATAAAAACACAACAGACCATCTTCTGAGAGCATCACTCATCACTCCCCTATTAAAAATTAAATTGTTTACATCTTTCTTATTTACTTCTCACAATAGCCTTATGAATTAGGTGCCATTATTATTATATATTACCACTAAAGAAATCAAGATTACAAATGCTTATTATCCTATGCAAGAAAAATTGATATAGTTAGTAGGGCTGAGATTGTTTAGTTCACATTTTTATTTTAACTTACTTTGGATTTTTAATTGATACATAATTATTACATATACCTAAGAGGTATAATGAGATAGTTTGATACATACATGTTATGTGTAATGATCAAATTAAGTTAACTGCCACATTTACATCTTTAATCATGTGTCATTTTTTGTGTTAGGAATGTTCAAACCCCTCTTCTCCAGTTATTTTGATATGGACAAAAATCTATTGTTGGGCCAAGGATTTAGCTCAGTGGCACCATGCCTGCCTTGCAAGCATAAGACCCTGAGTTCAGTCCTGAGGAAAAAAAAATAAAATCTATTTTAGCTATAGTTACACTACTGTGCAGTTGATCACTAGAAGGAATTTTCATATCTATGTTTTTGTACCTATTAACTAACTCCCTTTATCCCCCCTTCCCCTTTGAGTCCCCAGCTTCTGTTCATCAGTATTCTGCTCTCATTCTCTTATGAGTTCAGTGTTTTTAATTTCCACATCTGAGCCCTCTCTCTCTTTCTTGCTTATTTATGCTGCCATTGTGGCTCCTTGTGGATCTTGAACATCTGAAAGATGCCCCCTTTTCAAGGTTTTCACCATGTCTGGTTTTTTCCTGCCAGACATGTACTTCCCCCAGGAATATATAAACCTTGGGATCCATATTCAAGTGTCACCTTTTTTGCTGCTTTTACCTGAATCCTAATTTAAAAGAAACACCACATTCATTCTTCCCCCCCAAACATTTGCCATGATCTTCCATGTTATACACTTTTTAATAATTCTTCATATTCTTTCTCCATAATTAGATTTTAGGGATGTTTGTTTTCTGCACTATTCACACACTGTCACAAAATTCCTGTACAAAGTTTACATTTGATTTGTATTCATCAAATGAACAAATTTCTTATTATACTTACAGAACACAGGAGGTCTTGAGGAAAGGCTGAGCACTGGAAGGTAATATCTAATCAGACATGGCAGGATGATCACTTACAGGATATCAATTCATATGTGAAACATGAAAACAATGTCTTACCTGTAAGATACAAATGATAAAACTTCGGAAAGTTAAGTAATTTGTGTCAGTTCTCTCTCTCTCTCTCTCTCTCTCTCTCTCTCTCTCTCTCTCTCTCTCTCTCCCTTTCTCTTCTGTTCTTCCCTCCCTGTCACACCCCCTCTTATAGTCCCATCAACAACATGGAACCAAGGAATGAAACACAAGTTTCAGAATTTATTCTTCTGGGGTTTTTAAAGGAATCAGAACTGCAGCCAATTCTTTTTGGAATATTCCTCTCCATGTATCTAACCACTGTTATTGGAAACCTGCTCATCAGCCTAGCCATCATCTCAGAATCCCACTTGCACACACCCATGTACTTCTTCCTCTCCAATCTCTTCTTTATGGGCATCTGTTTCACCTCCACAACAGTACCAAAGATGCTGGTGAATATACACACACAGAGCAAAGTTATAACATATAAAAGCTGCATCACCCAGATGTATTTTTTCATACTCTTTGTAGGTTTGGACAACTTCCTGCTAACTGTGATGGCCTATGACTGCTATGTGGCTGTCATCCCCTGCATTACAAAGTCATCATGAATGCCAGTCTCTGTAGCTTGTTAGTCCTGGTGTCCTGGATTGTGAATGCCCTACATGCTTTGCTACAAAACTTACTGATATTAAGGCCGTCATTCTGCATAGACTTGGAAATCCCACACTTTTTCCGTGAACTCAATCAGGTGATCCACTGTGCTTGTTCTGATACCTTTCTTAATGATGTGGTGATGTACCTACCATTTCTGCTGATGTACATACAAAGGAGAAACACTTGTGATCAGTGAGCTGATGGGACCACTCTATTTTATTTTGTCATATTTTGATTCATATGTATTAACTATACATATTAATAGGCTTCAATGTGATAGTTCCACACATGTATATAGCAGGCATTAGTCTCATCCAGTCTACTTTATCTACCTAACTTTTCCCAGCTTTCTAACTTCTTTTTTTTTCCTTTGGTACCAGGGATCAAACTCTGGACCTTGTGCTTCCAAGGCAGGGAGTGGAACCACTGAGCTAAATCCTCGGCTTTAACTTCTACAAATCACTATTTTATATATTAAGGTATACTTTTTTCAATAAAACAAATTTCATCACATAAGAGGAAATGTTATAGTAGTTCTTTTTTTAATCTGGCTTATTTCACAAAGCATAATGTCCTTCAATTCCATCTACTTTCCCACGAATGAAAGGATTTCATTTTTCTTTATGGCTGTTTGATTTTCCATGGTGTATATATGGTCCACATTGTCTTTATCAATCCACATGGTGACAGCCCTTGTTTTGTTCCCATCTTAGCTACTATGAATAGAGCTACTATAGACATGGGAATCCAGGGAACCCTTTGGTCTGCAGGCTTCATTTCTGCTTTCAACATTATCATCGTGGCTATGATACAGTGCTACAGATTTCCTCAGTGAGTAAATGATATTTGGATCTGCATCACTTCTTACTACTCCATGTTAACCTAAAATTACCTCAAAATAGAAAGATAAATTAAAAGTATAAAGGAAAAAGGAAAAGTTATCTGAGCAAGCAGTTTTTAAAACAATTAAATTTTTGAAATATGCCTTTTCCTTTTGAATTCCCAATTCTTTTGTGGTTTTTCCTACATTTTTGCTGTCTTAATTTATCCTATGCTTAAAATTGCCCTAACACACTTTCTTCTTATCAAAGCAAGTAAACAAAAAAGAACATAATTGTGATGATTATGCCTTCAAACCATTTGTTCATGAGGGGAACATCTAGATGTACAGTAGCCTGTGATGAAGGTCATTTTCATATCTATGTATAAAAGAATGATAAAATAAGCTGAGTCATAACAATAAGCAATCTTGAAATCTGAGCTTCTATTGTGGAGAGACAAAGGGAGACAATAACACAGATCAAATTTTGATCTAGTAATGTGGCTTTAGTATATGTACACATTTTCCCCTCTTTTGGGAAATATAGAATCTCTACACTTTTGATACATTTCTCAAAATCCCAAGCTCCGCTGTTCAGTCAAGATCATCAATAACATGTCAATGTGTTTTGTCTCTGTAATCCTAAGTATTTTCTCCTGCTTCAAAAGTGTGGAAATTGCTAATTCCTTCTGTGACTCTTCTTAATTCCTTAGCCTTTCATGTTCTGGTCCTTTACTCAAAACCATAGTCAAATATATTTGTGGTGTTATCTTTGTCTTTTTACCATTGCAAGACTTTTTTTTTCTCTTACTATAAAATTATTTCCTCCCTTCTAAATATGCCATATCTAGCGGGAGATGCAAAGCCTTTTCTACCTATAATTCTCATCTGTCTGCTTTTTGCTTATTTTCTGGAATGGGTATTGGAATGTATCACAGTTCAGATGTACTGTATTCTCCCAGCAAGGACATGGTGGCCTCATTGATGTATACTGTGGCCATCCCTATGCTGAATCCCTTCATCTACAGCCTGAGGAACAGAGATATCTGTAGTAACCTGAAGAGGATCTACAGTTGGAGTCTTTAATCCCAAGATGTTTGATATCCATTTGGAATGTAGGTTTGATAATACTGTGAAATTAAACACTCTAAACTCACTTTTAAAAACTGGTCATTTTATTTCAGAATTTTGATAAATTCAATATTTTATTATTTTCATATTGGAATTGTAGCTATTTGGGGAAGGTGGAATTCACATGGATGCAAAGTTTCATTTTGGAGTTGAAAAAATTTTTGGAGATATAGAAAGATTGTTTGCACAATAATGATACCAATACATGCTTGAAAATTGTAAAAATTAAATATTTAATTATGTGTAACTTGCCCTAATGAATAATGGAAATAAAACACTGAGGATCTATCTTTTTATTTAAAGGAAGAAAATAACATGTGAGTAGTATACTTGAGATTCCTCTTGAATAGCAGATGATCCAAAACCTTTCATGGAAATTCATTTCATCTCTTTTCTTCAATTTCCATTACATTTCAGAAGTCACTAGAGATTGGGATAAAATGAACCAATTTTGGCAGTTAAAAGCTCTGCACATTGAGCCTCCAAGATCATAGTATAGAATCAGCCAGTTTCTGCTGCCTTGCATTTCGATTGTTCCAATCAGTTTTGTACTGCTATGTCTCCTTCACCATGGTTGAATAAAATAGGCTGTCCCTACCTGATATTGTTGATGTCAATGCTCTGGGTTTATGTAGAGCCTTCAATGGTTCTCTGGCATGTGGGGGGTATGGGTTTGTAGATTTTGAACATAACCCCATAAAGAAACTGCTTAACGGAGTACAGTAAGTCTCCAACTTATGAACATTCCAGTTACCAACTTCCACAGGTGTACTGTATAAGATTTGATTTGTCAGGTAGGAACAAATGAATGTGACCTATGAACATTCTTCCATAAAGGAACTCATTTTTAGGTAATTAGGGAACTTATTTAACTTTTAAAGGGAAAGATGGATGGAGGAAGGACTATTGGAGTCGTTGTTTTCCATCATGAACACACATGAAAGTTTGGATAGTGAGATGTTATAATGCATTGTGCGCACTCCTCACCGCAAGAGTTTTTAGTCTTATGTACTTGCATGTGATGGGGTCCCCAAATTCTCAAAGTTTTCTTTTACTCCCACACTGGTGTTGCTTCCTAGACATTTAATCCACAGCAGTAGATTTTTGGTTGTCTGTAAACTGTCTCCTCAGCTCCTCAAAAGGGAGGAGATTTCTACCTAGGGTACTGATGAGAATGAGCATGAGGATGGAAGTAACCAAAGCATTGTGAACCAATACGGAGGTATTCCTAAATGGCAACATCTGAGTTTTCAATTACTTGTACTTTTTTCATTTTAACGGGACCATGTTTTCAAGCATAAGAGAGACATATTAATATTTTTAAAGAATTAAAAGGATACATTATTTTTTGTGTAATCTCTTACACATTGTTGGGTAGAACAGAGTGAACATATGTTTACACATGGCTGTCTGATATCACACACAGGGCATCTTCCCAGCTGAATCCTGGCACTTAGACCCTTTGACAGTTAAAGTACCCATTTGTTTTTCCTGTCTCTTCAAGAAGTGATCCCCTTTTTACATGGCTCTACCCTTTAGGAGTTCCAAGTAAATCACAGGGGCAAGGGATTGAGAACTGCTGCATCCACTGTGGGAAGGATTTCTGAGATCAGAGGTGATGACAAAAAACAGAGAAAGTCCATAGTGGTTAGTACTGATACCATTTTTTTTTTTTTTGTATTTTCAAAACACCTCACTGTGTAGTTCATAATGGCAGTAAATCACTATGTAACTTATCCTTAACTCAAACTCATGGTGATCTTCCTGCCTTCAGCTCACAAGTGGTAGAATTATAGGCATTTGCCACCATGCACATCTTAATACTGATCTCATTCTTGTTCCACATTGCAGACTTTCTTTAAAGATGTTCATATTGCTCCCCCACTTTTTAACCATTCCTAATAGCAACAAAATAAATCAACCCAGGGTTTGATTTCATTCTTCCTCTGGAAAATGGAGGTTTTTAAATTAAAAAATTATGGGAGGCCAGGCCGGCGGGCTGCAAGGAGGAGCCCTGCCTGCGGGGGGGCCTCCTTCCACCCTCCCCTGCCCCGCACCCGGGCCGAGTGTGCTGCAGCGGAGCGGGATTGCGTTCCGGGGAGAGCGAGACTGCTTGTTTGAGGGGCAACTCTCCCTGCCACTTCTCTCCCGGGAGTGTTGTCGTCCTCAAGTGACAGGGGCCGCCTTGCATCTCCTCACTGGGCCGGTTTTCCCCAGGGCTCCTGTGGCAGTTCCTGAGGTATGGCATCACAGCTACAGGTGTTTTCCCCCCATCCCCCCATCGGTGTCATCGAGTGCCTTCTGCAGTGCAAAGAAACCGAAAATAGAGCTCTCTGGCTGGGATGTTTCAGGACAGAGCAGCAACGACAAATATTATACCCACAGCAAAACCCTCCTGGCCACACAAGGGCAAGCCAATTCCTCTCACCAGGTAGCACATTTCAGTATTCCTGCTTATGACCAGGGTCCCCTTCTCCCACCTCCTGCAGTGGAGCACATTGTTGTAACAGCTGCAGATAGCTCAGGCAGTGCTGCTACTTCAACCTTCCAGAGCAGCCAGACCCTGACTCACAGAAGTAACGTTTCTTTGCTTGAGCCATATCAAAAATGTGGATTGAAAAGAAAAAGTGAGGAAGTGGACAGCAATGGTAGTGTGCAGATCATAGAAGAACATCCCCCTCTCATGCTGCAAAACAGGACTGTGGTGGATGCTGCTGCCACGACCACCACTGTGACCACAAAGAGTAGCAGTTCTAGTGGAGAAGGGGATTACCAGCTGGTCCAGCATGAGATCCTTTGTTCTGTGACCAACAGCTATGAAGTCTTGGAGTTCCTAGGCCAGGGGACATTTGGGCAGGTAGCTAAGTGCTGGAAGCGGAGCACCAGGAAATTGTGGCTATTAAAATCTTGAAGAACCACCTGTCCTATGCCAGACAAGGCCAGATTGAAGTGAGCATCCTGTCCCACCTGAGCAGTGAAAATGCTGATGAGTACAATTTTGTCTGTTCTTATAAGTGCTTTCAGCATAAGAATCACACCTGCCTTGTGTTTGAGATGTTGGAGCAGAACTTGTACGATTTCCTGAAGCAGAGTAAGTTTAGCCCACTGCCACTCAAGTATATCAGACCAATCTTACAGCAGGTAGCCACAGCCTTGATGAAGCTCAAGAGCCTGGGTCTGATCCACGCCGACCTCAAGCCTGAAAACATCATGCTGGTGGATCCGGTGCACCAGCCCTACTGGGTGAAGGTCATCAACTTCAGTTCTGCCAGTCATGTTTCCAAAGCTGTGTGCTCAACCTGCCTACAGTCACGCTACTATAGAGCCCCAGAAATTATTCTTGGATTATCATTTTGTGAAGCTATTGATATGTAGTCACTGGGCTGTGTAATAGCTGAGCTGTTCCTGGGTTGGCCTCTTTATCCTCATGCTTCAGAGTATGATCAGATTCGATACATTTCACAAACACAAGGCCTGCCAGCTGAATGTCTTCTCAGTGCTGGAACAAAAACTACCAAGTTTTTCAACAGAGATCCTAATTTGGAGTCCCCACTGTGGAGGCTTAAGACACCTGAAGAACATGAATTGGAGACTGGAATAAAATCAAAAGAAGCTCTGAAGTACATTTTTAATTGTTTAGATGCCATGGCTCAGGTGAATATGTCTACGGACTTAGAGGGAACAGACATGTTGGCAGAGAAGGCTGATCGAAGAGAATACATTGATCTGTTAAAAAAATGTTAACAATTGATGCAGATAAGAGGATTACTCCCCTGAAAACTCTTAACCATCAGTTTGTGACAATGACTCACCTTCTGGATTTTCCACACAGCAATAATGTTAAGTCTTGCTTCCAGAACATGGAGATCTGCAAGTGGAGGGTTCATATGTATGATACAGTGAGTCAGATCAAGAGTCCCTTCAATACCCATGTTGCCCCAAATACAAGCACAAATATCAGGCCAGTGCCCTAGCTTCCAGTTCTACTGCAGCAGCTGCTACTCTTTCTCTGGCTAATTCAGATGTCTCACTGTTAAACTACCAATCAGCTTTGTATCCTTCATCTGCAGCACCAGTTCCTGGAGTTGGCCAGCAAGGTGTTTCCTTGCAGCCTGGAACCACCCAGATTTGCACCCAGACAGATCCATTCCAACAAACATTTATAGTATGTCCATCTGCCTTTCAAACTGGTCTACAAGCAACAACAAAGCACTCTGGATTCCCTGTGAGGATGGATAATGCTGTACCAATTGTACCCCAGGCACCGGCTGCTCAGCCACTACAGATATAGTCTGGAGTTCTTACGCAGGGAAGCTGTACACCACTAATGGTAGCAACTCCCCACCCTCAAGTAGCCACCATCGCACTGCAGTATGCGGTGCCCTTTACTCTGAGCTGAGCAGCTGGCTGGCCAGCGCTGGTTGAACAGCCTGCTACTGTACTGCAAGCTTGGCCTGCAGGAACTCAGCAAATTCTCCTGCCTTCAGCTTGGCAACAATTGCCTGGGGTAGCACTACACAACTCTGTCCAGCCCACAGCAGTGATTGCAGAGGCCATGGGGAGTGGCCAGCAGCTAGCCGACTGGAGGAATGCCCACTCTCATGGCAACCAGGACAGCACTATCATGCAGCAGCCATCCTTGCTGACTAACCATGTGACACTGGCCACTGCCCAGCCCCTGAATGTTGGTGTTGCCCATGTTGTCAGACAACAGCAATCCAGTTCTCTCCCTTCAAAGAAGAATAAACAGTCTGCTCCAGTCTCTTCCAAATCCTCTCTGGATGCTCTGCCTTCCCAAGTCTATACTCTGGTTGGGAGCAGTCCTGTCCACAACACATCTTCTTATAATTCCCTAGTCCCTGTCCAAGATCAGCATCAGCCAATCATCATTCCAGATACTCCCAGCCCTCCTGTGAGTGTCCTCACTATCCGAAGTGACACTGATGAAGAAGAGGACAATAAATATAAGCCTAGTAGCTCTGGCCTGAAGCCAAGGTCTAATATCATCAGTTATGTAACTGTCAATGATTCTCCAGATTCTGACTCTTCCTTGAGCAGCCCATGTTCCACTGATACCCTGAGTGCTCTCCGGTGCAATAGTGGACCACTTCTGGAAGGGCCTGGCAGAGTTGTGGCAGATGGCGCTGGCACTCTCACTATCATTGTGCCTCCACTGAAAACTCAGCTTGGTGACTGCCCTGTAGAAACCCAGGCCTCAAGTCTCCTAAGCAGTAAGACCAAGCCAGGGGCTTCAGTGAGTGGGCAGTCATCTGGATGCTGTATCACCCCTACAGGGTATAGAGCTCAATGCGGGGGGACCAGCCCAGCACAGCCACTCAACCTAAGCCAGGACCAGTAGTCCTCAACAGTTCCAGCCTCACCGGAAAGAAGCAGCAACCTGCTCCCCACAGACAGCAGGCATTTGTGGCCCTGTTCTCCCAGGCACCCTACACCTTCCAGGACAATAGCCCCCTACACTTAACCTGGCCCCAGCCCCTGCTCACCTGCCAAGCCAGCCTCACCTGTATACATATGCTGTCCCCACCTCTGGAGCTGCATTGGGCTCCACCAGCTCCATTGCTCATCTTTTCTCCCCACGGGGCTCTTCAAGGCATGCTGCAGCCTATACCACTCACCCCAGCACTCTGGTGCACCAGGTTCCTGTCAGTGTTGGTCCTAGCCTCCTCACTTCTGCCAGTGTGCCCCCTGCTCAGTACCAATATCAGTTTGCCACCCAGTCCTACATTGGGTCTTCTCGAGGCTCAGCAATTTATACTGGATACCCGCTGAGTCCTACCAAGATCAGCCAGTATTCTTATTTGTAGTTGGTGAGCATGAGGGAGGAGGGCTCATGGTTGCCCGCTCCTGGCCCCGAGTTATTAATAATGGGCTATGTATGGTGAGCACCTCCTTTACCCTCTCTTGAAACTCCTTAGCCAGCAGCTTGTTCTGCAGGGACCCACTGAAGCTGAAGGCTTTTCTCTGGGGGAACCTGTCTCAGTGTTGACTGCATTGTCTCCCAAAGTTTGCCCTGTTTTTTAATTCTTTATTTTTATGATAGAATTTTTGGTATTTGGAAGAATTCAGAAACCCATCTTCTAAAGTTACCAAGGAAGAGAGAGATCATTCTGAAGTTATCCTTTGAAAAATATTTTCTCTCTCTCACTTGATTTCTATAAATGCTTTTGAAAACGAGCCTACTTTATTTAACTTTGTTTTATTGTAGTTGCTGGGCAGAGACAAAATGCTGATAGATTTAAAATCTGGTGACAAGTGAGAAAAGGAAAATAAGTACTTTTGGTTTATTTAAAATTCAAGGTTTCTTTACCTATTTTATTTTAAAGCAGCTTATACAAGTCTTTATTTTACTATCAGGCATCTCTCCTCAAAACTTTATCTTTGTTTATGGGACAGTTAAATTTGCATTGTTTTAGTTTTGTTTTCATGTTGCATTATACTTAATGGACAATTGTTTTTATTTTTTTTAACTAGTTACATATTGATTGGTCACATGTGTGATTATTGCAAGGTAGTGTTAAAAAGATAGCTTACCATTTTCTAGTCACTCAGTGTGAGAGAATTTGTGCCCACCATGGGAATACCAATTATTCTTTTTAAATGAAGTGCCATGAATTCTTTTTAAAATTATTTTTAAGAACTCGTTTTTTCTGATTCAACTTAAATTTTATTAGAAAAGCCATTAAAGTGATTATTATTGTATGGTGGTAGTGGTTTTATTACATGTAAAATCTCTTTCTATTATGAGATACTTGCATTGATGAGCTTTGCCAACATGTTTTTGGTATTGGTGAACTTTGCCTAAAGATTAGTATGAAATTTCAAGAATACACCTCTGTGTTTTTCTCATCTCTCCCTTCTGTTTTATGTGATTTATTTGGGGAGAAAGCTAAATAATCTGAAACTAGATAAGAACATTGTTATGTATAGCTTTTATACTTTAAAGTAGCTTCCTTTGTATGCCAGCAGCAAATTGGAAGCTCTCTTATTAAGACTTATATAATAAGTGCATGTAGGAATTGCCAAAAATATTTTAAAAGTTTATTACTGAATTTAAAATATTTTAGAAGTTTTGTAATGGTGGTGTTTTAATATTTTGCATAATTAAATATGTACATATTGATTAGAAAAATATAACAAGCAATTTTTCCTGCTAGCCTAAAATGTTATTTGTAATCAAATGTGTAGTGATTACACTTGAATTGTGTATTTATTGTGTATCTGATCCTCCAGTGTTACCCGGGAGATGGAATTAACATCTCCATTGTATTTAAACCAAAATGAACTGATACTTGTTGGAATGTATGTAAACTAATTGCAATTATATTAGAGCATATTACTGTAGTGCTAAATGAGCAGGGGCATTGCCTGCAAGGAGAGGAGACCCTTGGAATTGTTTTGCACAGGTGTGTCTGGTGAGGAGTTGTTCAGTGTGTGTCTCTTCCTTCCCTTTCTCTTCCCTTCCCCTATTGTAGTGCCTTATATGTTAATGTAGTGGTTAATAGAGTTTACAGTGAGCTTGCCTTAGGATGGACCAGCAAGCCCCCATGGACCCTGAAGCTATTCACTGGGATGTATCAGAATAGGATTAGTAGCTGTGTTGTGTAGATGCATTGTTCTCAGTTTCCCTGCCAGTGTTGAAAAATAAAAAGAACAGCTTTTCTTCTTTATTGCCAGCTCTACTCCTTTCCACTTTGGAGTCTTAGCTGAGTTCTCACAGAAGCGTTTTCCCCATGTGGCTCTCTCACTGTGCATTGCTACCTTGTCTCTGTGAGAATTTAGAAAGCAGGTGAGAGGAGTCAAGCCAATGTTAAATATGCATTCTTTTTAAAAAAGTATGTGCAATCACTTTTAGAATGAGATTTTTTTTTCTCCTTTTCCCATGTGGCAGTCCTTCCTGAAAATAATTGACCTTGCTAGTAAAATATTTGCTTGTTGAAAAAAAAACAAACAAAAAACATGTAACAGATGTATTTATACCAAAGATCCTGTTGTATTGCATACCATGTCCCCATACTATGAAGAGTTTTGTTGTGTTGCTGGTGATGAGAAACTCACAGAAAGATTTCTTAGCTGGTGAAGAATGTTAAGAAGAAACCGAAGCCTGTTGAATCACTGAGGCTTTTGACGTTTCTTTTTAACAACTTGTATATTCTTGGGGCCCTTCAAGCTGTGACATTGTCCTGGTACTCTCAGCTCTCCACAGATCTGGGCCAAGTAGAAGGTACTGGGGATGGGGACATTCCTGCCCATAAAG
>NW_004624876.1:3199414-3217497 GCF_000247695.1 Heterocephalus glaber
TTAAAATTTAATACTAACTACAGGAAAAGGGTCCATTGTGTAAAACATAGTTTATCTTTGGATTCAATGTTTGTCTTTGGTTTTACAAAGTAGCGTGTATTTTCAGTATTTTCTACATAATATGGTAAAATGTAGAGCAATTGCAATGCATCCATAAAATAGGTAAATTTTCTGAAAAAAATAAATTAAAAAATTATGTTAATTAGTACATGTTTACACAACATCATGCTTACATTCATTGTAGGGAGTTGGTACATGTGCATAAGACTTCTGGATATTTTTCACCCCTTCCCCTCATTTCTACCCCCTCCCTCCATCTCTTGGTCTCCACACCCTTTGTAAAAGATCTAGCTCCCTGTTTCTTATTATTATTTCCTTATTTTATTTTTACACTACCCTTCACACTATAAGAGAACCCAGCTGAAAGAGTTTAATGTTCCTCTGACATGAACATGGTTTCAAACTCTGGATCTCTGTTGAAAACTTCTTGATGCTTAGGAAACAAAGTAAAGGATTTGTGAATCAGATTTCTTGTTGATATAATTGCACTGTAAGGCTAAACTGCAATTTAAGTATTCTTAGAACCAATGATAAAATGATTCATTTCATACTTTTAAAATAAAATATTCTAAGATTCTAGGAAATTTTATTTTTTTATTTTTTCTATAAAGTGGGATTTGGTTTTTACTTTTGTATAAATATATATATGTGTTTGGACAAGATCAATTGACTTTTATTTTCATTTCAGATTTCCTGGATCCTATCTCTATCTCACACACAGGAGGAATTAAAAATGAAAATCCTTTTTAAACACTTGGGTTGCAATAGGTGGGCATAATGACTGTGGCTTCTACAGTCTGGTGCTATGCTGTGTGGAGCTTATGTCCCTCCTGGGAATGTCCCATACAACAGAGCTAAGGTAAAATAGCTCTTGTTTTTGTATATATTAGAAACACAAGGCCCTTGTATCTTCATTCAGCAGCAGCTACTACATTTAATTATTCAAGAACATAGCAAAGACTTGCATGAGTATAAAAATAGTAAAATACACAAAAAGAGAAGTGGCTTATACTGTGAATGGGAGTAGTAATATTTTAGCTTTTTTCATCATTTCATCCTCCTGTGCCTCTTTTGACTTTTTCCAACAATAAACCTGATAGTTATAAAAAAAGAGAGGGCCTTATTTGAAGATGAAAACATGAAATGACTGAGTATTTAAGTTCCAAAATTCCTTTAGGTCCACACATGTAGTGGAGATGGGTGATATTCTCCATATTTACATCAGGCTGTAAGAGCAGGACGTGCACAGATTCACACACAGTGCACATTTAGTAACAGATCAATAGTACAGGTCTAAAATGTTTGCTTCCTCAATAACATTACAATTTTCACTGTTTTCTACTGGGCCAAATGAAAATATTTCTTATATAATATGAAATTTCTAGGGTAATAATCATTTAAGGTTTATTAACAGACAGACTTCAGGAATATTTTTGAATGTTTATCTTAAGAGTAACATGATGTATTTAATAGCACTGATTTTTTTTGTTGGGAAAAATACAAGTGCTTCCTTGTCAAATTGAATATATATTGATTATTGAGTTCAAACACACATCCTTCATGTTCATATTATCAGTTAATTTTCATTTGTATAATATAATTAATTTTTAAATTATATTTTCATAACAATAAACAATAATTATATCACACTTCTCTTTGGTAAGGTTGTGCAACTGTGAAAGCATTTCATGATCAGGAGTGACAAAAACTGATCAGAGAGAGATAAAAAGTTTGGCTCATAATTTGGGGTTTGGAATCTCATGGCGCTAGTCCTTAATTAAGGAAATTTAATCCTTATATAAGAAAATTTAAAATGAGAAATAAAAGGGAACAGTTACAAAAGTTCACTACAGAATAAAAAAAATGATTATGCAAAAACATCCCTATAAGATGTTGCTGAAACTAGATCATTTTGATAAAAGTAAAACTGTATAAAATTTTTAAAAATTCAGTTCTCTAACATTTTATTATTTTCAAGCTGATAGGTGGCCCACCACCTGAGCAGCTATTATGTATAGTAGCTGCCCTCTTCCTATGGTGCCTTGCCCCCTCCCCTGTGTGACATCATGCCAAGATGGTTGCTCCCACCAAAGAACAAACCCTTCTTCCCAGCATGCCCCTGTTCCCACCTAGAAAGTAACCTAATACTCGCTCACCTCCTACCACCTAGTGACATCATGGGCTCCTCCATTCCCTAGTCACTACCTCACTCAACCCCACCTCTGCCCCTACAAACCCCACCTCAGTCTCTATAAAATACTCTCCCTGCCCAGGCCATATTGCTTTTGTCTCTCCTTTTTTCAGAGACAGCCCGGCAGATCTACTCCCCTAATAAAGGCTTCTTGTGGCCTGGTCTGGTCTTGGTCTTTGGCCCTTTTACCTGACACAAGCCAGGTGAAGTGTGCACTTATGCCACATTTTCGGTTAGTGATGTTATGTCTGGCTCTTGATCAGGGAACCAAAGTTGTTGCATCCAGAGGACAAACATCATAGTTCTGCTGTCCAAGTAGCCCACCATGATCATAAACTCAGCCTCAATAAAAAATTAGTGTGACAAAGTGCAATGAAAGCAAGACACTTTATTTTTAAAAAGGAAAAGGAAGGGAGAGGAAAGGCATAAATAGATATGTACTCTAAAAAGAAATAATAGGGAAGTGGAGCTCCTGAAAGATGGGGAGACCAGGGGCCCTCTGTTCCCAGCTGCTTTTGTAGGAGACTGAGTTACCCCTCCTCCAACACCCCTCCCTGAACTTGTCATATCTGGATTGGATTCTGGGCATCTCTGCCTAATGTCTTTCTTCTGGTGGCCTATGTGCAGCTTTTCTTTTCTGTTTGCTTGTCCTTGAATTATCTTTTAAGGTCTTATCTTTGAAGTAGACAGCTAATTGGCAAGGGAGTATCTTATGTGGTTATGTGGTTATCTATTAGACTCTATAATGAGCTAAGAGTGAAGGGTATAGTGGCTCTGGATATTTATATATCTATATCTATACCTATCTGTATATCTATCTATCTATCTATCTATCTATCTACCTATCAACCATCTATCTATCTGTATGGATTTGTACATAGGTGTGAGTACACACTGCCTTAAAGTTCGTTAACCACCCCTTTGCTTTTCCTATATTTTATTGGAGGGAAGGCAGTTTATTGTTTATACACTGGGCTTTCTCTCTCTGTCCCGCCTGTCAGCTCTTATTCTGGTCACTTGGTGCAAGTTCCAAGGCCATTTGGTGCCTTTATTTATCTGTTTGTTTGTTTTTTCTCTTTCTCTACCCCCATCCTAGACCTGCTTCCTAGGGGAATTTTTCTAGTAAAATTTGTTTTTAAATTTTTCTAATCAGGATTAGCTAGAAGACCTAAAGAAGCCCCTATTTTATTTTCTTGTCTACAGACACTTGGCCCTACAGTGGTGCCACATTAGTGTATGTATTTAACTAAAAATATTCATTGAGATCTGGAGTCCTTGAAAGCTAAGGAGAATATTTATATAGAAACAATTTTATAAGAATTAAGGTCAGGCTGGGGATTTAGCTCAGTGGTTCCACCTCCTGCCTTGCAAGCACAAGGACTCAAGTTCAATCCCCGGTACAAAAAAAAAAAAAAAAGAATTAAGGTCAGAACTTACACACACAAAGGAGGGAAATCAGTAACCACAAAATGATAAAAATACTTTTGGGAACTAACTAGCACATAACAATATTTTTGATGATGAATTGTTGATTTTATTTGTGGTCATATAATGCAAGCTAAATTCTCAGTGTTTACAAATATTGTAAGTTAAGGGAATTTGTAACATTTTTAAAGAATAAAATAAGGCATATTTCTTGGTTTCCAAATTTCCTTTAATGAGAAAAGTTTTCTTCTAGCTAAAGAATATTTCTTATTCAATAAGATAAGATGCCTTTCACTGTGATTTAGACTAAGAAGCTCTGATATTAGTGAACTTCTACATTCTGCAGATGAGCGTCCCAAAGTACATGTATAAAAAAACTTGGCCATTAACTCACATACTAGTATTTAAAGATTTCTAAGGATATGGGGTGTTTCACAACTTAAAGATTGCTAAAGATGTATGGACCTGAAGAGTGTTCATGTTACCAGTGAGAATGTGGATTACAATGTATAGAGCATTTGATACCTGCACATTTGCTCTTTTGTGTAACCATCTTCTTTCTTGAAGACATCCAAGCTATATAGAAGGATAACATCTAACATTTGCTTCAGAACTCCATCTCCTGGGAATCTAAGATATTCCATACCTGCAGCCTTTCCTTTTAGGACTGTTTCTGTCCATGTACCTGGTCACTGTACACAAGAACCTTCTCCTTCTTGCTGTCAGATCGGACTCTAACCTCCACATCTCTATGATTTCCTCTACTTCAACCTCTCCTGGATGAACTGTTTCATCTCCACCATGTCACAAAGATGATTGTACACATCCAACTTCACAGCAGTGATCCCCCATGTAGGCTTCTTGAAACCACTGTTTCTTATTGTCTTGTTTGTGGTATGGATGTCATGGTCCTGACTCTGATAGCCTAAGGTAACCCTCTGTAACCCACCAAGGTACTAACTAGATCATCAGAAACCTTGCCTTTGCAGCTTCATAGTTTTGATTTTTATTTTTGCACAGAATTTGTATTCCCATTGCCTAATTTTATTCTCTTAGAGTTTTTGTATTCAAGAATGTGAAAAATTGTTAATTTCTTATATAACACTGCCCAGCTCCTTAATCTTGTTTTGGACAACTTCTCCATAAACAGTCAAGTATATTTCCAATGCCATGTTCCTCCTCACCCTCAATTTAATGGATAATTTTCTCAGACTACAATATTGTTTTGTCACTCTGAAAATCATCATGCTGAAAATAAGAGTAAAATCTTCTCTACTTATTGGTCCCAACTGTCAGTTATTCGCTTATTGTATGGAAAAGGTATTGGGGTATATGATGGCTCAACTGTCTTAGAATTTCCCAGAAACAGTGTGCCAGCTCCAATGATGTACACTATGATCATACCTGTTCTGAATCCCTTAGTTTACAGCCTGAAGAATAGAGGTAATGTAAGTACACTAGGAAGACTCCACAGACAAAAATTCTAGACTCAGTACTTGCGACATCCATTTAAATGTAGTTTGGGAAAAGCAGAGTAACCTAACATCTAGACTTGCAAGTTAATCCTCTCTGGTCATGTTAATATTGTACTTTTCCGGGCCAGGGATTTAGCTCAGTGGCTCTGGCACCTGCCTTGCAAGCACAAGGACCCAAGTTCGATACCTGGTACAAAAAAAAAAAATTGTACTTATCTGACCAATTTCTAATAATTTTTCATAGTATACTGCTAGGTGGATGAACAGAGAAATTTAAAATTGGGTATTAATTTTCAGATTGGAAAATGAAAAGTTCCTGAAGATTTATAATGTCAAGTGTTTAAGGACAATGTGAATGTTGTTAAAGCCATTGAAGTGCACACTACATGTTTTATTATGTGTATTTTACTCCAAAATGAAATTAAGGCAGATAGATATTTAAACATTATATACAAATAACAGAAGTGAATAGGATGCATCGACTTTATCAGAGTAGAGGACGAATCCAAGACCTCTTGTGGATATTTCTTTACTTATTGTCTCCTTGGTCATTAGATTAGAAAGTCCTTAGAGATTGGAATGACATGCACCAATTTGGCCAATTATGAGCGCTGTGCATTGAGCCTCCAATGTCATATAGCTGTCAGTAATTTTCGTGTGCCTTCCACCTTTTAGTTTGGTGACTTCATTCCAGTGAATTCCATAGCTATAGTGCAGTCTCCATGGTGGTCTGAATCATACAGTTCCTATCTGAATTTGTATTTTAACTTTGAGGACAGAGCCTGAGCCTTCATAGGACAACTGACATAGGTGGGCCTTTGGGTCCACTGTCATTGACTACAATCCAGCAGAGAAACAGCATCACCCAGTAAGTGTAGAGGTAACTCATGGATATGGGAAGGATGCTTGAAATATTGTTTCCTTTCCATAAATACAAATATGACAGTTTGGTTAGTCAGTTGGGTAAGAAAAATAAAAATACCGGTTATAAGAAATGGAAATTTTATGTTCTTGGTGATAGTGGGGAAGGCAGAATCATTATTTCAAATTTACCTTCTATAGATTCTGTTTTCCCACTAGTGTCTCACACATAATAGCAGAAATAAGTCCCTTTGCAATATTTTCTAAGCACTCCAAAGGGATGATGAATAGAATGTGATGGTAAGGATATAGAGGAGGAGGATAGTAACCACAACATCATAAACTGTTTTGGAGAGCTTCCTGCTTTCCAGGCACTGACCCTAAATTTTATGTAGCTTGTTTTATTCCTTGTGTTTTGTTTCCCTATATTTATAAGTCACATTATTATTGCCTATAGAAATGGATGTCCCTGTAATTTTAACAGAACCTGGGTAAGTTGTTGGGTAGAACTGATTACAAACACAGAACATTAGAAGATTGTTCCCTTAACAAAACAACCAACCATTTCATTTTTCTGACACTCCAGGAAGAGATACCTATGCTGTTCCTTTTGCGGGTTCCTGTTAGTTCGTAGAACAGAGGAGGGCATGGCACCAGCTGCATCCAACATAAGGACAGATAAAGATCACAGGTAAAGATCACAGAAGAACACACACTTACTAATTCAGTGTGAATTTCACTCCTGTCACCATTGCAGTGTATTCTTTCAGTTTTCCACATCCTTTTCATGCATGGAGTTATTTCATACAATATCACTTTGGGACATGAAAGGTCTAGATTAAATTTTCATTTAGTGAATAAGAGAGTTAAAAAATATACCTTAGATGCTCCTATGGTTAAAACTGCACTAAATTTGCTTAAACATTTCCATTGCTTAGGAAACAATGAAAATTTTAGTTCATTGGACAGAATATGTGAGACCAATTTTTAATCTTTTTAGCTCCACTTATTAATTTTGTGATACAGGACAGGTCAGTAGTATCTCTCAGACATAACATTGTCATTTGTGTTGAATTCTAGTTGACACAACTACCCTGAGTATGGGTTAAACAGATAATGATGGATCCACATGGAATTAGTGTATATAAAATTAGGGCAAAATAAAATGTAGATATAAAAATTGATGATAAGGATGTTTTAATATTGTACAATAGGTCCTGTGACCTGAGGTTACCATTTTCCTCTTTTTGTAATAGGGCATTTTATTTTTCTTTGTGTAATTATATGCATAAATTTGGAGAGAAATAATGTATTATTCCTTTCATCTATTTCTCCACAGTCTATTCATTATTGACACAGACGAGGCATCCACAATTTAAAAAAATGTCTTTCAAATACTGAATGGACTCTCTCTTGTTCACAATAACTGTCATTGGTCAGCATGACGTGGACACACTTGGTATGTTCTGTCTGCACATTTCTTCCTTTCATGAATGCCCCATAGAGGTAGAGACATGATAAAACAGCTCATGTGTATGTCATTTTTTTTGTGTTTTTTTTTGTACCGGGGATTGAACTCAGGACCTCGTGCTTGTTAGGCAGGTGGCGGAACCACTGAGCTAAATCCCCGGCCCATGTATGTCATGTTTATGTTCTTCATTAATTTGGTTATATCAATCAGTTAAAACACTGCAGAGATGTTCATGACCAAAAAAAGAAAGGGAGGCACAAAGAAAAGTCAACAGGTGAAGCTGTGCCTAAGGTTGAGGAAAATTTTAGAGCTTCACATCGTTATGTGCCCCAATGCCACTTGAATACAGTTTACCATATTTTCTTCTGCTTGCATACGGGTGTGATTCTTTATTTATAAAACAAAAACTCACAATGATTGAATACTGAAATTCTGAACTTCTTTTCATTGTCACACCCGAGGAGATGGATGTAATTCTTTTCATTCTCCTCAAGTAGCATGAACACAGAGAAGGGGATAGATTCGCACATATTCTGCCTCTCAAAGCATGTCAGTAATATGGAACTAAAGTGTTCATTTCCTGACTCCCATCCCAGAGCAATCTTCTCCACCATAGCCAAATGGAAATATACTTCCCTATATGATGATAAAATTTTTGGTTTATTTTCATGAATGGGTCATTATGACACATACTCTAGAGATATTCCTATAGCATATCTTCAGAGAAAGAGAGTGTAAGTGATAATGCAGGACAATGGTTTTGCAAAACAAATGTAATTGAATAATTGTAAAGTTTGATACACATTAAGTTTTGGAAATCAGAAGTATTCCCCATGAATATATTTTATACAGATTTTTAAGTCACATGGAGTGATGCAAAAACAATTGAAGGTTTTTTATAATAAACTTAGAAGTTAAATGAGGTCATTCTCAAAGGTAATGCTTTGCATCAATTAAAACATTTGCAGTAGATCTGTGTTCTTCTCAGGGAGTTTTACAACCATTTCCTGATGGAACCTAGTCCATTTCAGTTGCAACAGGTGTTATATTGTACACTTCTTGTGTGAGCTTTAATTACTTTAAGGCAAGATTTTGGAAACTTGACTGGAAAATCATCTACTCAACAAATTTATGGTAGTAAATACCCATGGGACAAAATGTGTAGGAGAATAAAATCATGTAGAGATACAAAGAATGGCAACTTGTAGGTCATTTTTCAGATCTCTATAATATATTAGTTTAATGTTCATATTATTAAAAGTTTGTATTTGTTACTAGACAGTGGTTATTATTTAATATAGTATTAGATAATAATAGTGGAACATTTTCTGAATGCCAGGAAATATTCTATGACAGTGGTTCTCAACTCTAATCTATAAAGTAGCACAAGAACTTAGAATGCATATATCCTCATTAAATTGGTTTTCATCTGAGACCTGAGTATCTGGATTTTAAACAACATCTCGAAGTAAATCCATTCATAAATTATACTAAACTAGTGTTTAAAATCAATTTAAAAGACAAAAAAACACTCAGAACAACCATATAAGGTCCATTTTATCCATGAGCAGGAATTACAATATTTGTAGAAGTATTTGCATTATGTTATGTACATTTTTCTTGTGCTGGCATGATTTCAATTGTTTCTATATTATTGTAATTACTTTTCTGTTTGGCATGTTTTCCAATTAAATCACAGAGTGACCTGAAAGAAAAACAATGTGCGTAAATTCCCTTCATGTAGCAGAAATAAGAGAATTGAAATACAGGATGAGTCTTCTACTTTAAGAGGAATTATGATCAGGAAAACAGTAAATTATATTACCATGCCAGTGTCGAATATAGAATCAAAGAAAATGCAAAGAGTGTCTTATAAAACAAGGATTTTATTGATATTGTATAGAGTTGATTAAAATAATCCTGTACAAACTTAGAAATGTCAGAGGTGCTTCTTATCATTTATAATTATTTGAATCTTTGATACTTGAAAGTGCCTGATGTCATGTTCGTGGTCCACATGTTATTATATTATTTAAGCTACACTGAAGTATCATTATAAAAATTTTAAGTGTGCTTAAGCCAAGGATGGAAATTATGCTAAATTTTTAAATGAAACAAAATTTGAATGGGTAATTACATTCTTCAAAGGGAAAATCAGAAATCCAAGATTAATGAAAAACTAATGGGAGACAACAGGCTCACCATAATGTGTTCTGATTATGAAACATCAGCTTTAATTTAGTATTCAGATAATAAAGTCCTAGATCTTAATACTTATCTGCACCCTAAATCAAGGTAATGGCTATCATTTTTAAATGATATATTTGAATGCTTCTTAATTTTTCTCTGACAGAATTATTTTTTCTTCCTTAAAGGGGCATGGCTTTACTTTTGCTCCTTTATTTTCCTTGAAAGAGTTGGATGTATATTACTGAAATCATGATCTTCTGAAATGTAATGCAACATTGTTTAGAAGAGTGCTTCTAAAGCAAGTGTGTATAGATGGAGATGGATAACAAAAATTTCAATAATGAAAGAGGCTTGAGGAATTGGGTTTTTCATGACTGAGCGATGTTGATAAAGCCTTTGGACCTCAATTGTAAATAGCTTACTTGAAAATATTTCAAATGAAAATACATAATATTGTGTTCCTGTTTATTTATTTATTTATTTATTGGTAGCGGGGATCAAAGTCAGTACCTTGTACTTGCAAGGCAGGAGCCAGAACCACTGAGCTAAATCCCCAGCCCTTGTTTCATTTTTCTAATGACATTTCTTTTTGAAAATTTGCTCAAAAAAACATGGAAACATACAATCTCACAAGTGTCTCTGAATTCCATCTCATGGGCTTCTCAGAGGACCCAGACCTGCAGCTGGTCCTCTTTGGACTGTTCCTGTCCATGTACCTGGTCACAGTGCTCGGGAACCTGCTCATCATCCAGGTTGTCATCTCTGACTTCCACCTCCACACCCCCATGTACTTCTTCCTTTCCAACCTGTCCCTCTCTGACATCTGCTTCATCTCCACCACGGTCCCAAAGATGATTGTGGACATCCTAACTCACAGCAGAGTCATCTCCTATGTGGGCTGCCTGACACAGATGTCTTTTTACACCTTTTTTGGATGTATGGATCACATGCTTCTGACTGTGATGGGATATGACCGGTTTGTGGCCATCTGTTACCCTCTACATTACCCCATCATCATGAACCCTTTCTTTTCTGTCTTCTTACTCTGCGTGTCTTTCTTAATTAGCCTTTTGGAGTCACAGATGCACAATATGATTGCCTTACAACTTACCTGCTTCAAAGATGTGGAAATTGCTAATTTCTTCTGCGAGCCTTCTCAACTTCTTAAGTGTAACTGTTCAGATTCCTTTACCAATACTATATTAATATATTTAATTTTTGTTATATTTGGTTTCTTTCCCATATCATGGAATCTTTACTCGTACTACAAAATTGTTTCTTCCATTCTGAAAGTTCCATCATCAGGTGGCAGACACAAAGCCTTCTCCACCTGTGGGTCTCACCTGTCAGTTGTTTGCTTATTTTATGGAACAAGCATTGGAGTGTATTTTGCTTCAGCTGTATCACAATTTCCCAGGAAGTATATGGTGGCTTCATTGGTGTACACTGTGGTCACACCTATGTTGAATCCCTTTATTTATAGCCTGCGGAACAGGGACATGAGTAGTGCCCTGAAGAGACTCCATGGAAGAACAGTCTGAGATTAAGACTTTGCCATCCAATATATATGCGTGTGTATATATGTGTGTGTATATATATATATTCATGTCCTTGATTCTGTCATATATATATATATATATATATATATATATATATATATATATATTTTCATGTCCTTGATTCTGATCATTCTGATCAGAAACAGATCTGGGAGAGAGCTAAATAAATTAAATATGTTAGTTTCAAATGTGACATACCACAGTAATACTCATAAAAAGGGAGAAAAAGAAAATAGAGCAAAACGGAACACCTAGGCCTCTAAATTTGGCCTCTTGATTATATTATATTTGATGTTTGGTGGTTTTAATTCCTCATCATGTTTCATAGTGGAAAGTAGGTTGAGAGTTGGGGGCTGGAGGAACTGTATTTTTAAAAATTAATACAAGGGGTTTTTTGTAAAATGAAAAATTTATAAAAATGGATGAGAGTATTTATTGCACAAAAATGTTGACACAATGCCAGCAAAATGTCCACTTAAAAGTAGTTAAAATGATACCTTTTTGTTATGTATAGTTTCCCAAAGTACAGTGTAACTAAAAACTAAATTTTTAAAAAAGAAAAAAATGAACAGAGTGATTAGTACACCTGATGCTCAGCTTGAGTAGAAGAACCTAAATCCTTTTGTGGATATTTCCACTTTTTCTACTTCCTCAGTTATTGTCCAGAAGACCTTAAGGAATGGGATAATATGGGCCAATTTGTGTAATTATCAGCTGTGTATAATGAGCCTTCAAGCTTGTACAATAATCAATAATCAGTCTGTACCTCCAGCCCTTCATTTAATAGTTCCATGTCCAGGGTGCCCATTTCTGTATCCCTCCAAACCATGGTTTTCTGCAGGGTACACTCAGATCTAAGACTGCATGGATGTATTGCTGAAGGCAGAGATTCCATCCTGAGCCTCAGACAATTGAAGAGTGTTGGGGTATAGTTTGAGGTCCTCACTCAACAGAGAAAAAGTGTAAACTGATAAGTGTGGATAGGGAGGATGGATGGATGAGAAACTATGAGAACCAGTGTTTCTTCAGCATGAAGACAATCATGAATGCTTAAATAGTTAGAGGATGAAAATTTGCAAAGTTTCAGCTGCAAGGATGGTGAAGTTTATGTACATGGTTGTTGTGGTGGTCTTGAAAGTGTCATCACAGTTTTCCTTTCCTCCAACACTGACCTTCCATCTGCTATACAACTAATCCTTAATAGCAAAAGATGGGTGTCTGTAAACTGTGTCCTAAAAAAAGAATATGAAAATGAGGATGAGGATGATGAAGAGGATGAAAATAAGCATCAAATTATGAACCAATATTGAGTAATGTCTACACGACAGCATCTGAGTTATATATTCTCTGTAGTTAGTTTCATTCAATCTGCAAAACATTTTCAAGTATGAACTCTGATATTATTATTATTTCACTGAATAAAGGGGAGCAGCAGTTTTGTATAATTCATTGCAGATTGTTCTCGTATAGAAAGACATGAAGAGGTCTTTGAATTGGGCTGTATGACTTCTGACCCAGAGAATTCTAGAATATAGTTTCTGACAACCCAGGCACACAGTTCACTTCCTTGCCTCTCCAGTAACAACTCCTTTCTCACTGTGCTCTTCTACCCGGGGGTGGTGGTGGTGATAGAGGACAAGAACAATCTGTGGATGTTAACTGGTACAGCAATTATTGCAGAAGGCTGTGATGATAGGAAAGTTCCAGGAGAGAAGTCTCACCAGTCAGCACAGGCCTCTCCCTCTGTCCCACCCCAGGGGATCCTTGCAGCTCTGCATCCTTCTCCTCTAATGGGCCAGCACTCTCAATCTCAGAAGGAGTCTCCAGGTCAGGGATTCAATTCACTACTACTTAGGGAATGGAAATAATTTAAAAATGACCCTGAGTTGGACCTGGGTTTAAGATGTCTGTACCTCTGCATAAACTTTCTGGAGCTTAGAAAGCAATAGAAAAGATTAGTGCACGTTGCCTACATACTTAACAATTTAATTTGAAATTCTGCTGGTCCAAATTTTATTTCTGTTAGTATCTCTGAGACTGGACATTTTCTTCTGAGTTGATTTGTAGTTAAGACATCTGCCCTGAGTAAGGAGTAAGCTAATACTGAATACTCTCAATGAATTCATATGTGATAAAAAAGAAAAAGCTTAACTAAGACTTGAATATTATTATTAGTAACAATGGTAAGATTAGTCTTGCCAAAAAAAAATCCTGTGAAGTTAGTTTTCCTATTTTTTGTGACAGAGAGTTCTCTTTTGTCATTTGAAAATGAGTAATTGTTCAATGATTTTATTCAATGTATTCAATTATTTTTAAAAGAAAAACAGAAGATGAGAGGGCTTTGATGGTGAAAAAGGATAATACACAGAAAATGCAAGAATGACGAAAAAGTACTGGGCATTCAGTATTATATAACAACAGCTACTAATTATGAGCCATGGAATTGAATTTATTTTTTTTTTAAATGTAGTTAAAAGCAACATGATTTATTGTACTAGAATGAAAGAAGCTTCTGAATTTCATTTAATAACATTGATATTTTGTCTTAAAGCAGGAAGGATGTTTATTATTCTCCACTTTTCTGAAAATGGTGAATTACATTTTAAGGTAATTATGGATTTGTTCTTTTTTTTTTTTGGTACCAGGGATCAGACTTGGGTCCTTGCGCTTATGCTGCAGGCGGCAAAACCACTGAGCTAAATCCCCGGCCCAATGGATTTGTTATATGTGACATTCTTGGTTATCTAATATTGCACAATTACATATCACTAATGTTAAGTATGAGAAGAATTAGGTGAATAACATAGGAAACAACAATAAAAATTTTTAAATAATACTGGGTTTGTCCCGGATGACTTGTATTTCTGAAGGTATATGGAAATCAAATGTGGATACTTTCTTTGTGACTACAGGACATCATTCCTGGTATCTACTTTTCTTGTTTTCTTATCCTAACATTTAAGAAGGTGCCCAATCAATACAGAGAACAAAATCTAATGCACAGCTCAGAATTTCATCTCATGGACTTTCAGAGGATCCAGAACTGTGCCATGTCCTCCTTGGATTGTTCCTGTCACTATAGTTGGAGACCTGATCATCTTTCTGGCCATCGACTGTGACTCCCTCCTCCACACTACCATGTATTTGTTCCTCTCCAATCTGTCCTTGCCTGACCTCTGTTTCATATCTATCCCAGTCCCAAAGATGATTGTGCTCATCCTGTGTAGAAATCCTTCTCCTACAGCCTGTGGAACAGGGACATTAACAGTGCTGGACTTTAAAGTCATCCCAAAGCCAAGTGTGGTAGCACACATTTGTAATTCTAGCACTGTGTGAGGCTAAAGAAAGTGATGTAAAGTTTTAGCACAGCCTGGGCAGTTTGATGACTTTGTGAGACCCTGTCTCCCAACAAAAAAGAAGTATCTGGGGACACAGCTCAGTTCAAAGGCCCCTGGTTTAACCCCAGCAGTAAAAAAAAAAAAAATACCAAGAAAAAAATGTCCCAAGGAGGCACCACAGTAGAACAATCTATTCTCAAGACTTGTGACATTTATTTGGAAATATAAGTTGGATAAGGTGAAAAAGTAAACTTGCAGTTCTATAATTTCAGCATCCTCAGTCATATTATTAAATAGTTTGTATACTTAATTTCTCATCAAATTTCATAGTAGAATGGTGTTGGATGTTAGACTGATAGAGGGTGGCATAGTTTCTTTTTGAAATAGGTACAAAATTGAGAATAGAAAAATCTGTGGAGCTATTTAATGGAGATAATTGCACAACAATTTAAATATGATTAATTATATTTAAATGTAATAAACTGTAATTAATTACAGTTAATTAAAATTTAATGTTATTAATGTCAATGTGTTACACTTAAAATATTGCAATGTTAATTTTTACATATTTTTTCCAGAATAAGGAATGGGAATACAATGCACATGGCTTTTGAAAAATTAAAGACATGAAAGAAAGAATTACTACACATACATTTTCTGTTCAGTAGTAGAGGATCTAAAAGTGTTGTGGACTTTCATTGTCTTCTTCCTGAACTACTATGAGGAAGTCTCTAGAGATTTGGAGAATATGGATTAATAGCTGATTATGACTTCTGTGCATTAGGTCTCCAAATTCACGTGATCATCAGTAATCAGCCTTTACCTCCAGATCTTCAGCCAATGATTCTAGTATATTGGGTTTACACCTGTTTCTGCTCTGCCCTCTTTTAGATTCAGGAAGCTTCAATCTGGCATACTACACCCATCAATCTTGAGGATGGAGCCTGAGTTTTCATTAGGCACTGATGTGGGGACAGGTTTGAGTCCTAGTCTTTGGTCATGATCCAGCAGAGATGAAGCTTTATCCAGTAAGTGGAGGAAGGGTCATAGAAAAGGTTGTTTCCTCTCATCAGTGCAAACATCACATTGTGGCTAGTCAGATGAGGGGACACTTATGTACAAACTTAACTTATCAGGGTTTTTGTTGTTGTTGTTGGTTGTGGTAGAAGTTCAGATATCTCATACAAATTTTTTTCCCTCCCAAACTGGTTCTACTTTGCATTGATATTTTATCTGGAGGGCAGAATGTGGCTCCTTTCTATTGGTTTCCTAGGTACTCCAGAAGAATTATGTAGGTGATGATGACTATGAGAAGGGAGGTATTTTTAAGGGCTTCCTGAATGCTAGTCAATGAGGTATGTGTTCTATATAGTTTGTTTCATTGCCTCTGCATAACATTCCCCTAGTTACAGCTATGAAATTATAATTAGTTTACAGAAAAAGCAATATGTATAATAAACTAGATTGTTAGATTCAACAGACTGAATTCATGTTTGAATTTTTCAATTTGAGTAGAGTCATGAGGTAACATACCAGAAGAATTGTTCCCCTCACAAATGTTCCCATGATTCCACAAATTGGTCCATGTTCCCAAATCTCCAGGGACTGACTTGTATTTGTGTAGGAAGAACTGAAAATGAATGTCCTCAAAGGTTATTTCCTGTCACACCAGGAAGAGTTTTTCTCTTTTCTTTTTAATATCTTCAGAGATTACAGGGGAGAATCATGTTTGGCACTTGCTGAATTTGCTGTAGGAAGGACAGTGACAGATCACAGGCTAACACCTCATAAAGGGTGGATCCATAATAATTCAGCACATGCGTCTCTCTTGTCCACATCCAACATACCACTGTGGCTCTCCACATACTCCTCTATTCTTCAATACTTACGTAGTGTGACCGATGCTTCTCTGCAGTCTGGACTTTGGCTGAAATCTTTGTGATAATTCAGAAAAAAAGTAAAATTTTCATCTCATTGGACCCTGAGTGTGATAACTTCATTTCTAGTCCTGGTGGCTCTACTTATTATTGCTGTGACACAGGGCAGGTTGTTAGCATCTCTGAGATAAGTGTTTGTATTTCTAGTTGATACATCTGCACTTAGTGTGGAATAAAACACAACTCATGGCCACTATGTGATCAAATATGATAAATCTATAAATAAGTGAAAAGAAAAGACATTTATTATTATTATTATTATTATTTATTGCTAGTCATTATATAATTAGACTTAAATATCCTGTGACTCAAGTCATGGTTTTCCCAATTCCCTAGCAGGTTGCTTCATTTTTGTCCTCCTGTATGTAAATCCTGAGTATTTGGGGAGGAATACCCAAGTCTGTTATTTTAATTTCCCCAGTGTTTATACCTTACTTGGCATGGAGGAGGCATTAACAATTTAAATATTACTAGATTTTTTTTCTTGGTTCACAGAAATGAAGCTGAGTTATGAATTCCCCATTCTCAGACAATTATTGCTATATATTCCTTCTTGCAAGGATGTTTTGATGGATCAGATATAACGAACTATAGTGTTATTTGTATCTATGCTATAAACATATGTGATTCATTATTTGGAAAAACAAGAAAACATGGAAGAAAGCTGGGGATGGTGGTGCATGCTGTAATGCCAGCACTTGGGAAGCTGAGGCAGGAGGATAGCTGTGAGTTCAAGACAATCCTGAGCTAAATAGTGAGTTCAAGGCCAGTCCGAACTACAGAGTGAGACCCCATTTCAAAAAACAAAAACAAAACAAAACCAAAAAACCAAAAATTTAAAATTAAAAAAAACATGAAAGAGATTTCATAAATATGGAAGACAAATACAGAATTGTGGCCAGTATTCCTACTGTTTTTGTTCTAGGATTTAATATTCTTCAGTGAACATGAAATATCTACTGATCTTTTTAAAATAATGTTATTCGTGTGAGTTTGTCACACATAAAACACTCATTAGGCATGGAGAATTGGTACACACACATATTCAGTCTTGGTCTGTTTTTACTTCTTGTTTCGTTGCCATCTCTCAACCCCAATCTCCAGCTCCTCTTCCCTTCTCCACAAAGTTCAGCTCCCTGTTTCATAATACCTGTCCTTCATTATTGCTTTCAAATTATCTATTCTTTGCATTTCTCATGTCAGAGAAATCATGTGATTTATTGCACTTAAGATTATGGTCTGAAGGTGCATACATTTCTCAAGAATGACTCCTGTTTATCCTTATGCATAGCTGAGAATTACTCCAGTGTGTATATACACCACATTTGCTTAATACATTCATGTGTTGATTGGTATATAGGCAGTTTTATGATTTAAATACTATGATTTGGGCTGATATAAATATGGGTATGCTTGATTCAATGTTTTACAATTCTTTTGGGAAAGTACTTGGAGAATGTAGAACTGGTTCAAATGAAATTATTGTTTTTAGATTTTTGAGAAATCTCCACACTGATTTCCACCATTAATAGTTGATTAGAAATCAATAATAGATTAAATTAAACAATTAAAATTT
>NW_004624876.1:3232698-3254495 GCF_000247695.1 Heterocephalus glaber
ACATTTCTTAATTATTTTAATTCATATATCAATTCCTGATCAATATATTATCTAGAACTTTCCATTTGTGTGACATTGAGAAAGAGAAAGATTTTGAAAAGACTATAAAAGAAACTCACAAAATGAAGTTTTTTCCTCAGGTAATACTGTGGGTAACTTCAATTCCATGTATATATTTCACAGAGGGACTTACAATCATGTGTCAATGTGATATAGCACATTGAACTTGAATTGTTACATTGTAGACAATGTAGTTAAGCTACAGGTACTTTGTGGGTAAGAATTACAAAAAATTCTATGAATGCACAAGCCAGTACTGACCAGTATGTACTGGTATTAAAATATACCCTCAGACTCTATGGCAACTCTTTATTTTGAAAATACAGGTATGAAGTAGAATGGAATCATGTAGTACAGTGGAAAAATGGGATGGTTCTTAGAAAATATAGATATTATGTACAAGATTCTTTCTGAATAAATAAAAGGACAACATCTTCTGTAAACATTCATTTTCCTTATTTTTAACTACAATTAAGAATTCCTTAAAGATTTGGATAGAATAGAACAATTTATCTAATAATGAGCTCTTTGGATTGAAACTCCAAATTCAGGTTATGACAAATAATCAGCCTGCTTTCTACATTTTCTAAACAGTTTTTAAATGTCATGATGAAGATGAGAAAGAGGATTATGGCAATGCTTACATTGTAATCTGTAATGGACCTCTTTTTAAATGCCAGACCTGAGTTATATGTTTTATATAGTTTCCTTCTTTTCAAACACACAATCTTTCACTTGTTTTAACACCAATATTGTTATTATTTTACAGAAAATAAGAGAGCATGACATTTTAAATAACTGGTACTAGGTCATTAAGTAAGAATGAAAGAAGCTATTTTTTGAACTGCAATGTCAGACTTCATATAGAGGGGATGTTGACTGCTAATCCATTGATACATTCACTATAGGAATAACAGTGGTAGATCACAGGCACATTACAAAAGAAGGTAGACACATTCAGCACAGTTCTGACTCTGGTCCCCAAGCCAAGATATCCTTGGCACTGTCTACATCCTCTACATCCTTTGTCATTGTTTTATCAGTCCATTCAACTTCAGAAAGGACACCCAAAGTAAGGTTTACATTAAATCCCTGTTAGGATAGCTAGAAAATCTAAAAGTACACTTTGGGTACTCTTGTTTGAATACATTTGTGTCTCTTAATCAAAAGATTTGAGATTGTTTGAAATCCATGAAAAATGTAGCAAAAATCCTGATGCAAACACTGCGCATGCAGTTTTCAATCTACCTTCCATGTCCCATTGTCAGTGTTGGGGGTTTTAGAGTTTTTGGAGGTGTTTTGTTGCCTTGTCTTCTCATGATTTTATTTTTTGGTTGTTTTTTGCTCTAAGGCTTGTGGGTTGATTATAGTGGATTCGCTTTGTTGTTACTATACAGACTTCTTTGCTTAATGTGTACTTTTCAGTGATGCCCTCTGGGCATGGTGAACTATTAGCCTTTGCCACTTGTAACAAAGATGTGGGAAGGAGAGAGACAACCTGGGCAGGCATTGTGTGGGCAATGAGGCTATTAATTATGCTTAGGCTGGCTGGTTGTGAGTGGGCTGAGTAAAGGGGATCCAGGCTAGAGTTGTCATAGAACAAAGCATTTAAAAGAATTGAAAGGTTATTTTCTTGAGGAATTTGTGTGGGTAGAGTGAGGACATGCCTCTTTAGATGGGTGGTGATTCAAATGTCATCAGGTTTCTTGGAACTGCATTGGCTGGGTCATGATTTACTGTTTTTGTTCTTTCCTGCTTATGTGCTGCCAAGGCATGATGGTATCCCCATCACACTTGGCACTATGCTCCTGCCTATGCTGTTGCCATGGAAATGGTGGACACTATGGCCCACATAGTTTTTATTTTTATTTAGGCCAGGGTTCAAACACAGGATGTGCACTTGTGAGGCACTTACAGTGACACTGAGCTAAATTCCTGACCCCCATGTTTATTTTGTTGTTGTTGTTTTGTTTTGTTTTACCAATGGGCATGACATTCTCATCTTTTTATTGTTATAAAGAAAAAGAGGAGAGTAATGGAGTTGAGTGCTCCTTCTCATGGCTGCTTAATGCTAGAGATGTGAGCAATGAGGCTATCTTAATTAGGAGAAAGATCTCGGGGGATGGGATAGTATAGGGGGTTGTCAGATCTAGCATTTGTTGGATTGACTGATTGGTGATAACCTTAATTTGATTGTGTCAGAATTGTGAAAATATCCTAGAGGCATGGCCCAAAGAGGAGGAGGAAGAGAATACAGAAAAGAGGTCTATTTAACAAAAGGTTCCATGAAGCCCACCCCCCCAAATATTGATCAAAGAATTGGAAAGATACTATCTAATTTTTAAAACCTTTTTAAGTAGCCTTTTTGTTGTGTCTTGTACTATGACCAGCTAGTTGGTATAAAAGCAACATTTTGCCCTAGGAAGATATTTAAGCTCTTTTTGGCTGAGACAATTTAAGCCACTACAATTTTGGGGGGTTATTGCTGCTAGGGAATCTATCTGATGCTGTAAAGTAAGAAGGGAGTCATATATTTTTTGAGGCTGTTAGAAAGATCTTAGGAGAGGGAATGATAGTAGATAAGGGAAGTAATGGGTCTCTATGTTGTTGGATTGGGGCTTTAAGGGTGACAGGCAGGCTAGGAGAAAGGAGGGAGAGCGGAAGGAAAATTTCAAATGGAGAGAAGAGAGAGGAAATGAGAGTGGCATGCAGGAACAACAGAAGACATCTACAGCTAGGATCAGGGCCTAATGAAGCATATGTGAGCGGCCAAGGCACATGTTTCCATGTTTGGCCAGAAACCAAAGGAAGATGGGAATGTTCCATGATGAGTGTTGAATTTCAATGGCATGCAAAATGGAATGAGCCTCTCTGTGTCTTGGTGGGTGAAGGGATAAGAAAAGGAGGAGGAGGGGAACCTAGAAACACACGATGTTTAGGGACCTCTGTATTAGTCACTGAATAGAAATTAGGCTAGGAGAAAGAAAAGAATTTGATCTCCTCTGAAGAGAATTCATAGACTCTCCTGAAAACTAAGATCTTTTTTTAAGTAAGAGTAAGGAAGGACTGTAGAGAGGAAACCTCAGAATAAAACCAAGTAAGATCAAAGCAGACTGAATGAAGGAGTGGATGAAGCACAGGAGAGGAAGGGGCAAGGCATTTAAGTGTCCTCTGGAATCCAAGTCAGCTTGAGGGAATTAGGGGATTTTCACAAGGAAGTGTCAGGTGAGTTATCAGTAGGACACAGCTTTACCTGAGAGTGATGTACCCAATAGGGAGTGTTGTAGGGAACAGGGAAAGGGGACATTACTAGAACCTCTGCAGTAAGTCCTAGTCTCCTGCAAGATACAACAGAATAAGACAAATTAACTTATTATACAGGAAATAGAGAAAAAATGAGACTTTGAGAAGAAGCTGAGCCCCCAAGCTTGCCACACCATTTATTCAGTACATCAGGAGAATCAAATGTAAAATATGACTCAGGACAGAGTTCAGTACATTGGGAGAAACAAATGTAACAAATGACTCAAGAGGCAGCAGAAATCCTAGAACAATGAGGAATTATGCAGATGAAGATTTTGTTGCTTCCAGGATGTCTTCAGCTGCTGTAATCTTGTCCTGGAGCATTACAGCATCATTGGACCACTGAGGTCTTAGATGTGACCAGAGGCCAAAATAGAGTTATGTCTTGAATTGCCATAGCTGCCCTAATCAAATAATTTTTCCCCAAAATTACCTAGAATTTCTCCTGACAATTCTCCCTTTCTTTTTGTTTTATGTAAGGGCGCTTTTAGGGAAAAGTGAGCATGCTCAACAGTGGCTTGTCCCGATATATATTGAGGACCTATAATGTGTTTGAATGGCTTAGCCATCTATAATAAGCATAATTTCTCTCAATTTTTGCTGTAAAAGGATTAAAAATCTAATAAATTTTTAAATAATTTTGCATAAAAACCTTAAAACCTTTGTTGAACTCATATAAGTATTATATTCAGTTTTAATTTTCCACTGGGTATTTAAGGCTAAGTTACAAGATGTCTTGGAACCATGGATAGAGCCTCTTAGCTCCTCTGTCAGTGTCAGCCTTCAAGATATATCACAGCCTTGCTCGACCATGTTGCTTTCTGAGAAAACATGGGAGATTTTTTTTTTCCACAGGTGACATTCCTTTGGCACATTTTTTTGTTGGATCTTACTGTTTTGGTGTCCAGCAAACTCCATGCTCTCTCAGTCCCCCCAAAAATGCATGAAAAAGGCTCTCTTACCTAAGTAGCTATCTTTCGACAGGATGTCATCTAAGGAAAACATATTGGCCTACAAATGTACATGTTATCATAAAAAGTTGGAGCTTAAGAGAAAGGCAAATACTTGAATCAAAAGGAGGTATTACCATAATCAATATGTTGGAAGACCTGTACAATTAGAGAGAATGAATACATTTTGTACAACAGAAAAGTAGCAGTGGTAAGTATCACAATTATATAAAACCTTATATTCTTCCTTGTAGTTTGGTGCCAAAAGCATCTTTTTAATAACATCTTTTTATTTATCCCATAGAAATTAATCTTTTGAAGATAAACAATATCACAATAACAAATTTAGAATTTAAGCACTACAAACATTTTATAATAACATATTTAGAGCTTAACCAATACAAACATTTTATAATAATGTATTTAGAGCTTAAACTTCAATGATAACTAATGTAGTCAATTTATAATAACATGAGACAATATTTGTTGGGGTGTGCCTCCCATAAGGTTATGAAAATTATTGGGGATCCCATTAGTTAATTAAGACCAGAATAATTATTCTCTGGCAGCCATTCTTTATTCACCAAAGAGAATCCTAATGGTTTCTATTTACTTTGACCTATATATATATTTATTTATTTTTATAACTGCTTATTGCAATTTGCTTATTGAAAGTAAGGGACAATACACATTACTTTTGTAAAATAAATCTTGATGTCACTTTGATCAGCCAGCAACCTGGGGGAAGAAGGGCATGCCTTTAACTTAATCACATTTATTTGTAAGCCAATTTAATATTAAGTGTATACCTTCTAAGAAAAAAATTTCAAAAGGTGAAAAAGAGAAGAGAAAAAAAGAAAAATCCTGAGCTCAAAACAGCTGTACAATTGGACCAATAAACATATAAGACAATTAATTTATAAAACTAGAGTGCACTAAAATGTATTTGGCCAAATTGAATTATAATATCCATTTTATGATTTTTAGGTTTATAATTGTCCATAAGACTGGTCAAAACCTTTTGTAGTCGATCAACAGAGATTTCTTGTGATTAGAATCAAAGGGAATGAAAGCATTTTATACCTGTAAAGAATATTTTTAAGTTACTCCCCTTTTTTAACCATAAATCTATTTTCATTCTCCTTCTGGGGGTGTCATCTTAGTCCTGGACTTCACCATAGATTTGTCAGTCTTCGCAGGTGAGGTGGGTCACTCAGGTGCAACTGGCTCATCACTCTTGGTGGGTTTGCTATCTCCGGTCTCCAAGATTTTGATGGTTCCACCAGCGTGACTCATGGTCACATATTCCAGGAGGACAGCCACAAGGTTTCATTATCTGTCAGCACACAAGCAAAATCTCTCCCCAAAATTATTAAGGCAGCAGGACTGCTCCACTTACCTGTTTGGACATCTTTCCGAACATTATTAATTGTAATTACTTTTGTGCCTCTGGAGTTAAATTTTGAGGGGAATTAAGATCAGAATTTCCCTGTAATATTTTATATAAATTACACAATTGAAAATTTGCTATCAATATTTTAGGCCTAATCCAATCAAAGGCAAATCAAGGTTGGTGATTCAGCCACAAAGGAATGTTGAAGAAGCAGTCTCCTAAATCTATATGTGGCTGGTTCTGGAGAGTTGCTGCTGGGTTTGGTCAACCAGGTTGCAGTGCCCCCATTGGAATGAGGTTCACATTAATTGTCAGTAAGTCCTAAGACAAACACCATTTTCCTGACATTTTAGGAGTAACAGTGTGTGTATTCCAAGGGGTCATGCTCATGGATGATTCTAAATTCCCTTTGTTAAGTTGTTCTAATATAAGTTGCTCTGGAATGGTTAGTTTCTCCCGTGTTAGGGGCGATTTATCAACCCAAATGAGTTCATTTGATTTCCATTGTAAAGGCAAAGCTTCCTTGGGTGGAGAAACTTCAATAGCTCTAACTAAAACTTTCTGATCATATCCAGTTCCAAGGTGATTATTTTTTGGTTGCTGTTCTATAAACTGTGGTCCACCCTGAAATTGCTTGACTAATCCTTTTCCCAGTTCACATCCCATTTTAGGCATCATTTGTTGAACCGGTGAGGTTTCAGGGGGCAAAATAGTCACTATGATTCTCCATCTCTCCATTCTTTGAATAAAACTCTGCCTCATAAATTTACAGGTGTGGGAGCTATGTAAGAACAAATATGTCCCAAATGACCATCAGGCCCTTCATAGGACAAAGGCATGGAGGTATGTAATTTAATTTTTATATGGTCCGATTTTTTGAAATCTCAGGTGAAATAAATTTCTTGGGAATTTCTGGATGAGGATCCTCAGGATTTTTTTTTTTTTTTGTATCGGGGATAAAACTTGGGACGTTGCTGTTATAGGGCATGCAGCTACCTCTTGGGAATTTTAAAAACTAATGTTATTTAATTTTGGTTTAGGCAAAAGCAACAATTATTCAGTTAATCTCCTTGTTCTCCTTGTCAATTATCCCAAGTCTTGTAGAGCTAACAGTAACACACAATTCAAAGGTACACTCAGAATCAATAATAGCTGAAATTACAGTAATGTCTTTCAAAGTTAGAGAGAATTTCCCAAGTATTAAACCAATTGTTCCAGGGGCTAGGGGATCCATAAATTTCTGTGGAGATGGATACCAGAGTCTCACCTCCCAGCAGGTGAACTCTCTGAGCAGCAGGAAGATCTACCCCTGAGCTCCTGAATGATCCCCTGATGAGGAAAGACATGTCCCTTCAGACACCCATGTTGCCTGATTTTGTACTTGTGCATGGGTCCGAACTGGGTACCACTGACTCAGAGGGACTGGAGTACCCTGGCCCCAATCCCCTATTATTGTTTCCTAGGTGTGATTGCCATTTTCCCAGTAGCAATGTACCACCCTTGTCATATTTGGAGTGGCAGGTTTTATCCCAGTGAATGCCTTTTTGGCAACAAGGGCAAAGGTCAGGCAATAACTTTTTCTTTTGGATGCCTGACCTAGTGGCTTTGGGTCAGCTTGTGAAGCCACTTTCATTTTACAATTTTTTCTGAGATACCCCATTTTCCCATAATTAAAACATTTTATATCATTGCATGCATCACAAAAATGTTGGGAGATAGCTTTAGCTATTAGAGCAACATTGTATGAAGGAGACCCAGTATTTTGGAATGCCTTCATATATGCTCAAAGATCATTAGAGGAACAATCAGGATTTATTGCCAGTTTGCAATCAAGATTAGCATTTTCATAAGCTAGCTTTACAATCAGGATGTCTGCTGCCTGGAAATTAGAAATCTCCCTTCTAAGCATTTGTTGTAATCTCAATACAAATTTCATGTAATTTTCCACTGGCCCTTCAATGATTTGAGTAAAAGATTGTGGCACTGCACAATCAACTGGCACAGAAGCCCAAGCCCTCTGCAGAAGGTCCTCTAGCTTGCAAAAGGGTAACAATGCTGGACAACAGGCTTGCCTGTTTAAATCTGAAAAGTCATCTGTGCCTGATAACATATTAATAGTAACTTATCTCAACTGAGCATCTCCCTAAGCATTCTTATGTGCCTGCTCCCTGATGAATGATTGCAGTTCCACCTCCAAGTGGAGATACTGAGTGGGTTACAGGCAAGTTTTCGCCAGGTGAAAAACATTATGTTGAACCAGAGAATAAGTCTGAAGTACATTGTCAAACAAACCCACTGTACAGGGGCTTTGGATGCCATTAATTAGCATACTCGACCTGAGGTCCTTTAGGATTTCAAAATCAAATGAGGTGTGAACATACATGTCCACCTCTAGGTTGTCAGGATCAGGAAAAATTGAGACAGGAAACTGCAAAGAGTCTCCAACTGCTTTACTTGATGTCATAGCCTTATGCAGGGTACAGTGGTAGGGGATGGCCCCAGAAGTGGGCTTCAGAAGAGGGACAATGAAACATTTCTGAGTTACCCAAGAAGGCTGAGGGACCAGTGAATTAGCATCCTCTTCAGCCTTCTGTGGTGGTGGAACAGAAGCTGCAGTGAGATTAAAGCAAATGGGGGAAGAAGCCAAACAAGAGGAAGGATAGTAAGAAGGGCAACTGGGGTAAGGGGCAGCAGAGGTCTCCTGAACTGACTGAGAGAATTTGAGAGCAGAGTGGACTAAGGCCCAAGTGGGTAGCATTTGGGAGAAAGACGATCACCCCTTCACCGGGCCTCACAGAGAACAGGACCTGCATGTTAGCATATTTGTTGTCCCTTCCTGGGGAAAAGATGGAATATACATTTCTATGTCTTTTAACAAGTTTATTACAGCATTCTTTGATACCAGATACATAGCTTTCTTTAACAGTGACTTAAGCAATTTGACAAGGTTATGCTGATCTGATGACAGAGATTGATCCATATTTTCAACCCAGCAAAGATAGAAGGTTGCCCCAAGCTGGACACACTTACCACAAGTGTCCCTCATCCAAGTCTGGAAATTTCCCCATGAGATCCATGTGTTGTCTCTTTTACTGCGAGTTTGTCTCATAGGCAAATTCACCAGTGGATCTGATTCAGATCCACATTGGGGGTCAAATGTAGGGAACAGGGAAAGGAGACATTGCTAGAACCACTGCAGTGAGTCCTAGTCTCCTGTGAGCTACAACAGCATAAGGTGAATTAACTTATTGTATAGGAAAGAGAGAAAAAAATGAGACTTTGAGAAGAAGCTGAACTTTGGGCCTGATCTGTACTACTCTGGGCAGTGAAGCTGAAAGCCTCCAAACTTGCCAGATCTTTATTCAGTACATTGGGAAAATCAAATGCAAAAAATGACTCAGGAGGCAGCAGAAATCCTAGAACAATGAGGAACTATGCAAATAAAGATTTTGTCCTTCCCAGGGTGTCTTCAGCTGCTATAATCTTGTCCTGGAGCATCACAGCATTATTGGATCATTGAGGTCTTAGCTGTGACAAAAGTCAAAATGGAGCTATGTCTCAAAATGTTGTAGCTGCCCTAATTAAATGATTTTTCCCTAAATTAGTAGAATTGCTCCTGACAGAGGATCTCATAGATGGACAGCCACTAGGATTAGGCTATCTTTAAAAGACTGAGTGTCAGAAGGCAAGAGAAGATTACTAGTGTGTCCGATCTCTTTTCAGGATTGTTGAAGATCTGGAATAAAATCTCTGATGGGATTTGTCTCTAAGCTGAGGTTTGGCCTGAGCAGAAAAGTATGGCCATACAAAATCTCAAATGGACTGTATCTCATAGGTTCCTGGAGGTATGTGTGGCTCAAATATGAAGAGAGCAATCAGAAGAGAAACCCAAATATAGAGTTTGAGTGTGAGCCTAGTAAGGTGAGGCTTGAGAAAGCTGTTATTCCTTTCTACCTTTCCAGATGACTGAAGCTGGTAGAGGGTGTGAAGGTTCCATTGTATATGAAGTAACTTGAACACCTCCTGGGTAATTTGACTAATGGAAGCTGAGCTATTGTCTGATTGAATGGAAGTGGGAAGGCCAAACTGAGAGGAATAATATTGGCTAGGATTAGTGTGGGTAGAAAGCACTTTCCATACTGTGGATATCTCTTCATTTGGTGTGTGTCTCTGTCAGAGATGATTTTGGATTTGGTTACATGTTGATGTTCATGAACCTATTCAACCTACTCACAGTAATTGGGACAGCCCTGGTCACTGTGTTACTAGGAAAGAACAACTAGCAGTTATATCAGCATCTACAGAACCAATCATATATCAGTTATATATTTTGAAACTTGTCTAAAATTTTTGTGCTCTTTCTAAGCCAGGAAAATAACTAAAGAGTACTGATGAAGAGTATGGTGGGATATAGAGAATAAGAGAAGTAAAAAGCAGAATAATAGAAAGTGAAATTTCAGAAAAAAGAAAATAAGAAAAAGGGGGAAATATGTGAGAGAATAATATGAGTTTGTTCATATTATTCTCATATCTGAAACAGAGGGAGGGTGGAAAGTGATTTTTCAGAGGACAAGAAGAAAGAAGAGGGAGCAAAAAGAAGAGAGATGTAAGAACGTTGGAATCAAGTAATATCTACCAAAAAAGCTTGTGTATGAGTTCTCCATACACAAAATTGTATTGAGTATTAAATTGTCATGACCATCAAACATACTATAAAAAGTAAAGCAATAATTAAATATTTTGTCCACTTCATATACAAACACCTCACATACATATTCTAAGATTGAAATAAAAGAAAAACAAAACATTTAAAAATAAAGTGAAATTATTAAAAATATTACCTGCAAATAGTATTTTTGTCACAATATGAGACAGAGGGAGATAAGAGAGAGAGTGGGGAGAGAGAGAAAGAGAGAGAGAGAGAGAGAGCATTTGAGATGGTGCCAATGGAAATAAAATACAGAGAAAGGAGTTTAAATGAGACACATTGGAAGGTACAGGGAGGTTGTGTCTGATTTATAAATCAGAAAGCTAATTTAGCTCACCTTTCAAAACAACTCTTTGTCTAGTAGAACTTAGCATGCCTAGGTAAGGAACTATGGAAATAAAATCATGAACTCTTAGTTCTACACTATTACTAGGACATTTCAGACCCATTCACTCTTACTAAAAACAATACAAGATGTTAGAGTGAATGAGGAGAAAGAAAAATATAAAAACGCCTTATACTATCAGTATTGGTGAAAGACAAAAAAAGGGATTGGGGGGATTTGGGTGTTTCTGAGAGGAGAAATACGTAAAAAGAAAAGGAAGAGGCAGTTGAAACAAAACACTGTGCAGAGTATAGGAAGATTGGTACCAATTTATTATAAAACTAAATAATTTAATTAAATTTATGCAACAACCCATAGGAATAGCATACAACATCCCTTCAGGTCCTTCAAAAGGTGATTTCAGATGATAGGAGAAAAAAAAGCCACATACAAAATACCCCACAAAATTATAAAATCCTTTCAGTCATAGTTACATTGTACTCAGAATTTGAACAATGTGCTCTACTCCCTCCATTCAAAAATGGAGAGACCTTATGTAGTAGCACTTGTTGGGGGCTGAGCTCCTGTCCTCTGTGGTTAGGACGAGGAGGTTGTGCGTGTCCACCAGTGCTTGACCTGATTGCCCTCCAGGTACTTGTTTTCTTGCCTAGTAGGGTGTGAAAAACCTCAGGGGTGTTGCTGCGATTGCTAGAAGGGCTTCCTCAATTTCTGTTCCCTTCCCTCTGGAATAGTCCCTGCACCTGCTTAGATATTCTCTTTTTTAACCACTCTGGGTAAGTGTTCCATGCCAAACCTTACCACACTGCTCCATTCTGGCTTTCCAACTGCTCCAAATTCTATATCTTCACCATACAATGCATCTCTATCCAGCCTACAAATTGAGTGGCACTTAGGGCTCAACATAAGAAGAGGACTCTTCTGTTTGGAATTCAGTATGTGTGGGGAATGTTGGGAGGGAGCCCACATAGACAGAGAACTCAGCAGCTTTAAGTAGCTAGAGAGGGATCTTACATGGGTGCTGAGCTTTCTGCATGGTCATTATGACTTTGGGGAAAACCCAGAATTTGTACTCTTCCAGATCCTGTGAATGAGGTGAATGAGAACACATCACATGTGTTCATGAGCATGCCTTTCAGTTGGATGGCAACCAGCAGCATTATTCACTATATTTTGATCACGTCATAAAGGCACTTATGAAATAAGAATAATTAAAATTTCATAGACAGTAAATCAAATAACAAAAAATTATTTATGAAGGAAATATTATTAAATGTTACATTTTCAATTTTTTTATTTTTTAAGAGAATGATAAATATAATATTAGCACACTATTTTTAAATTCCAGCATGTGTCTAAAGCAATGTTTATGAACCCTAATTTAAGAAAAGACCACCAAAAATTCATGTGGAAATATTCTGGTGAATTTATTTGCAAGTTGATATCAATTTATGTGTTCATTTGAAAATCTACAGATAAAATATTGATAAATAAAAATGTAATACAATATTTTTCTCAATTTAAAAATTTAAAAAATGGCTGGGGATTTAGCTCAGTCATTCTTCCACCTTCCCTGCAAGAGCAAGGATCCAAGTTCGATCCCTGGTACCAAATGAAATTTTTTTTTAATGATCAAAGTAGGTTACATGCATGTGTAAAGATACCAAAAATGAAACCCACTATTCTGTAAATTTTATGTTAAGTAAAAAGAACTTAAAAGTCATCATGTGAAGTGAGTGACTCTTGTTCCAACATCACACATAGTGAAATTTCCAAGGTGCTTTCACACTATTTCATGGACTTTTCTCTTTCTGCATTGTTTCCCAGTTAATTCATAGTAAGAGCTGATCAAATAATGGACCAGTGTTCTTCCTGTAGCTGAGGTATGGAAATTTCAATTCATATATCCAGAAGGATTGATGAAAAATCTGTTAACTACACATAAGGAGGGTGATATTCAAATCTTGGCTTTTGTCATTGCACCGGTGCTAAATTCCTATCTATGAAATAAAAAGCCTAAGATTAGTAAAACAAGAAAAGAGTTTCAACAGATAACTATACAATACGTGACAGAAATTCAAATATAGAAATAAATCATCTCACTTGATATTTGGCTGTGGATGGGTTTGATATAAATAAACCCAAACAAAATTTAAAGAATTCACGTGTTTCTTAACATTTCATTATTTTTTACCAGCAACAAGTGCAATGTGTACTTGTGCTACATTTCTGGTCACTGATGTCATATTAGAGTATGTATCTAACTAACATTCTTTTATTAAAATTTGGATTTAATGAAGGCCATGAGAGGCATTAAATAGTTTTTAAAGTATATTTGGATGAACACTTAAGCCTCCATAGAGGGAAATCAGAAAAACCTAAAATTATGAAGAACTTCTATGAGATAACTGGCATATAACAATATTTTCTGACCATGAACAATTAAGATGAATTATTTTTCATATAATGCAGTCCAAACTCCTAGTAAGGGTTTATGAACACTTTAAAACAAGGGAATTTGTACTGCTCTTTTATTTCTCAACTTTCTTCCTTTTTTAAGAGATAGAGGTATATTTCATATTCTTTGTTATTTTTTTTTCTAGTACTGGGGATTGAACTAAGAATCTTGTGCTTGCAAGGCAAGCATAGCAGCACTGAGTTAAATCCTTAGCCATTATTCTTTCTGTTTCAACAGAGTATGGTTCATTTTACTATGAACATGAACATACTATCTCTAATGCTCTTAGTCTTTTAATTGTTTAGTTGAATGTCTCTATTAGGAGTATATAGAAGTTTATGATCAACTAGAAACTGAGATTGAAGAAGATGAGATTTGTCAAAAGTGAAACATTGCTGAAGATGCATGGACGTCAAGTGTGTATATTTTACTAGTGAGTACTTGATTTAGAATATATACAAAGTACTCAATACTTGTTCACTTGTTTCTCTTTTCCAAATCTCTTGTATTTAAAAATAAATATATCCAAGAATGTGGAAGCACAAATGTAACATTTGCCAGAATTGTATGTTCTAGAAGTTTAAAAATATATAAACCTGCAGTTGCTCTTTGGATTATTCCTCATACTTTATCATTGTGCTCAGAAACCTTCTCACCATCCTGGCTGTCAATGCTGACTCCCACCTCCACACCCTCATGTCTTTATCTCCAATTTTCCTTGACTGCTATCTATTTTGTGTCCCCCAGGCTCCACTAGGTGATGATTGTGGACATTGAATCTCACAGGAGGGTCAAATCCTATGCAGGATTCATGACACAGAGGTCTCCTTTTCTCAGGTTTGGACTCTTGGATGACGTGTGTCTGCCTGTGACTGTGATAGCTGATAATCAGTTTAACTTACTCAGCAATCACAAACTCTTCCCTTCGTGGCTCCTTAGTTCAGGTTTTTATTTTTGCTTAGCATTTTGGACTCTCATCTGCATAATTTTATTATTTGATGGTTTATCTCTTTCAGAAATGTGAAAATTCATAATTTCTTATGTAATCCTGCCCACCTCCCTGACTATTTGGATAACTTCCCCAGTAGCATATGGATGGTATCATATTCTTTACCCCATCTTACAGAACTTTTCTCTTACTACAAAATAGTCATCTCCCCCTGAATGTTCCATCATCATCTTCTTTAGAAATGGGACCAAATTGTCATGAGTTTGCTTATTTTATGGAAGAGGTGTTTGAGTATATATTTACTCAAATGTATAAGGATTTTCCAGGAACAATTCAGTAGCCTCAGTAATGTACACTATGTTCTCTTGTGTGCTGAATCCCTTTATCTACACCCTAAAGGACAGAGACATTTCAAGTACCCTGGGACTATGCCACATCAGAATATTCTAATCTCAGGTGCTGTGATAGCTATTTGAATATAGTTAGAAAAATTCAAACAACATAACACCTAGACTTGCAAAACCACCCTGCTTGGTCATGTTAATGTGTTTTCATGGCTTTAGTTTCTCATTATCTTTCATAGTATAATACTGGTGGCATGAATGGGGAATTTTAAAATTGATTATAAATTTTAATTTTGGAAAGCAAAAGGTTCCTGAATATGTAATATGTTGAGTATCTTACAACAATGCGAATCTAATGGGAGTCATGGAGGTGTGTACTTAATATCATTAAAAATGTAAGTTTGTTTTTTATTTTTATCCAAGAAGGAAATAAAGCAGATGGACATTTAAAATTATACATTAATGTGAGAATTGATTAGAACACATAGTTTTACCTGGTACAGGAAAAGCCCAAACCCTCTTGTGGATGCTTGTTTTCCTTTTCTCTCTGTGTTCCTTTAGTTTTGGGAAGTCCTTAGAGGTTGGGATGGCAGGGACCAATTTGGCTAATTATGGATTCTGTGTACTGAGCCTCCACAGCCATATAGGTGTTAACCATCAGCTTGTGCCTTCATCTCTTCAGTTTGATGATCCCAATCCAGTGAGTCCCATACCTGTGTCTGAGCGCCCGTGGTGGTCTGGACCAGGAAGCTCCTATCTGTCTGCATTAATTGAATCCTGAGGACAGAGGCTGAGCCTTCATTGGGCAGCAGGCATAGGAGGATCTTTTAATGTTCTCTTCTTTACTGTGATCCAGCAGAGAAACAGCATCATCCAGTAAGTGCAGAGGGACCTCATGGACCTAGAAAAGATCCTTGAAATTATAGTTTCCTTACCATGAAGACAAAATGACAGTTGTGTAGACAGATGGGAAGGTATAAATATGACACATATCAGTTATGAGATGTTATGTGTTTTGGGGTGTAGTGAAGAAAGTAGAATGATTATGTTAAATTTGGTCCCTACAGCTCCTGTTTCTGATTCCCATTTGTGTCTCATCCATAGCAGAAGAAAATTTTTGTTTCTGCAGTGTTTCCTAAGCACTGTGAAAGAATGGTGAAGGTGATGATGTAGAGGAGGAGGACAGTGAGCATAGCATCATGAACTGGTTCTGAGGGCTTCCTGGACTCCAGGCAATGAGCAATATGTTCCATGCAGCACACATTTCATTGGTTTTGTCTTTCTGTAATTATCAGTGCTCACATCCTTATTTAGTATGCAAAATGGACTTGTTTTAATGAAATCCACAGCAAGTTGTTATGTATAAAAATGTTAAGCCACATTCAAGTTGATCTGTCTGATTACAGACACAGGACATCACATGAGGATAAGTCCTGGCAGTTTTTCCCTTAATAACACAAACAGCCATTTTCCTTTCCTGTCATGGGAGGAAGGGAGTCCATGTTCACTGCTCCAGTCCTTTGCAGAGGTCCCCAAGAAATCACAGAACAGAGAAATAGGCGGCACCAGCTGCATCCACCAAAGGAAAGACAGTTACGGGTCACAGGCTAGCATCCCAGAAAGAATATACACTCACAAGATGAAAAATTTTACATATATAGTTTTTGGAAATCAGAAAGGTATCTCCCATTAGTATTTTTATATAGATCTCCACTTGTATGATAGGGAAAGATGCACAAGTATTTTCAAAAGATTATAATCATAATAAAAACTAATATACTCTGTATAATTTAGCACAAATTTTTTGGCTACCACACTGCAAGACACTTGTGGAACTTCTCACATCCTTCTCTGTACATGAAATTATTTCACACAGTCTCAAATGGGGATATGTCAAATCTTGACTTCATTTCCCTTTAGGAAATGAAGGAGTTAAAATGTATCTGAAGTGCACACCAGGTTAAGACTTCTAAGGCTCTGCTTAAGTTTTTGTGTTCATTGGGAATCAATGTAAAATTTTAGCATATTTGTCATCATCTGGGAATTTAACTTTTAAATCCTTTAGCTCCTCTTAGTATATTTTTTTCTTTTTTTCTTTTTGGTACCAGGGGTTGAACTCTGGATCTTGGGTTTGCTAAGCAGGCACTGGAATCACTGAGCTAAATTCCTGGCCCTCCACTTAGTATTTCTTGATGTAGGGCAGGTTTTTAATATCTCTGAGGCAACAGTAACTTTAGTATTGATTTCTCTTTAAAACAGTGGCACTATGGATTATAACTATGAGGTGGGTTGCATATAGGTTTAATATGTATAACATTAGAGCAAAATAAAATTTAGTTGATAAAATATCTTCATACTAATTGTGTCCTGTGACTTGAAATTGCTCTTTTCCGATTTCTGTAGCTTCACATTTTATTTTTGTCTTTGTATAATTATATGCATATATTTGGAGGGCAACGATATACTGTCCTTACATCCACTTTCCCAGAGCCTATACATGGTTTGACACAGAGGAGGCATCAGAAATTAAAAAACCTCTGTTAAACATTGAAAGGATTCTTCCTTAGTCACAATAATTGTCCTTAGCATGCCTGGTAAATTCCTGCATGCATACCCATTCCTTCCTCGAATATCCCATAGATGTAGAGACTATAAGTACAGCTTGTTTGTGTCTACGTCATGGACACATGGGCCCGGTAGTTCATTTATTTGAGTTTGCACCCATGGTTCAAAAACTCAGCAGAGATATGTATTGGTTTTAAAAAGGACATGCAGAAAAGGAAGCAGGTGAATGTATGCACCACTGGAGTAAAATGTTCATGTTGTCTATCTATGATGATGACATTTCTTTGTGTCTTATTCCAATGAGATCATTACTGGACAGAATGCAGGAATATTTTAAAGATATTTCTCAAAAATAAGTTGATGTAAGTGATATTGACTCTTGAAAAGAAAGTGCAAAATTTTTCATGTATTATGTTTTGGAAATCAGAAAAGTATCTCCAACCAATATTTCAGTAAAAATTTTCACTTGTATGACAGGGAAAGATGCACAACTCTGAGGCTAATGTGTCTCGCTAATTAGAAGTGTGTATCCATCTCTCTGTCATCTATGTATCTATGGATCATGAGTGATAAAAATTACATATTTTTAAAACTTTCAGACACCAGCAATATAAGGTAGGCAAATATTATCACCATTTTATAGTTGAGGGAAATTACTTTATTTACAGGTATGTTTAAATTATTTTATATGCTTTATCTTTTGTACATGAGGTTTCAGCTATGTAACAATTTCATGGACTTCCTTTTGCGCTTTCACAAATTAAAGTGTTGTCTGATAAAACAAAGTGTCCCAGATTCATTCATGTAGCTAAAATAAGAGAAATACAAATCATACATTGGGAAAGATTAATGTGAAACATCTGTCAATCAAAATTAGCAAGGCTCAAAACAAGTTGGGACTTTGGGAATTTCCTAGTTTCTAATGTTTTCCTCTGGATTTAGTATCAGAGAAACAATGAATCATATTACCATCTACTGTAGAACACAGAATATTTAAAAAGAGCAATGAGGGCCAGGGATTTAGCTCAGTGGCATCGCACCTGCCTCACAAGAAGGTCCTGAATTTGATCCATGGTAACAAATAAAAGAGAGAGAGAGAAAAGAAGTAGCCTATATATTAGATATGTTAGCAATATTTTATGAAGTGATTAAAATAAACCTGTATAAGATTTAAAAGGACAGATGTGGTTCTTATAATTTATTATTTTAATCTTTGACATGTATGGTATTCACTAATGTCACATTCATAGTTATTGTGTCATAAGATTATGTGTATATATTAGGACCTGCATTATATAAATTTACATTCACCATAAGAAAGCAAAGAGTTACATATTAAATAAGTTGTATATAACAAAGGCTGAGTGAGCTCTTATATCCTTGAAGCATAGAAATAAGAAAACCAATGAATGTTGAAAACTTCCAGGGAGATAACTGGCTCAATACTATGCTTTTTCATTATGAACTATTAACTAAAATTGAATATTTAGATAATCCATTCCTAGATGTTACAATGACTGCAGACATCCTAGGTCAAGAGAAATTTTCCACTTTTCTGAAAATAAAATAAGGTATATTTAAAAGAGTATTAGTTTTATCCAATAGAATCATATGTCCTTATCTTTTAAAAGAGTTTGGTAGATTTTACTGGGGTCATAGAGCTCTCAACTCAAATGTTCTAATCTGGCCACTAGAATATCTTTAAAGTGAGAGTGCACAAAAGGAGATGAATAACAACCCTAGGAGGAAAGGGCTCCTGAGAATGGGGTTTATCACAATGGATCACCATGTTTTAAGGTTTATAGACCTCATGTGGGAATGTTTGCTTGTGAATACTTGAAATTATAACAGAGAGTATTCTCTTCTATTTATTAATTTCATTTTTCTAACAAAATTTTTAAAAAGGTGTTCAAGTACTATGAAAATACATAATCTAACCTACATCTTAGAATTCCATCTCATTGGTTTCTCAGAGGATCCAGACCTGCAGCCTGTCCTCTTTGGATTATTCCTGTCCATGTACCTGGTCACGGTGCTCGGGAACCTGCTCATCATCCTGGCTGTCATCTCTGATTCCCACCTCCACACTCCCATGTACTTCTTCCTCTCCAACCTGTCTGCTGTTGACATCTGTTTCACCTCTACTGTGCTCCCAGAGATGATTGTGGACATCTCAACTCACAGCAGAGTCATATCCTACATGGGATGCCTCACCCAGATGTCATTTTTTTTAATGTTTGCATGTATGGATGCCATGCTTCTGACTGTGATGGCCTATGACCGGTTTCTGGCCATCTGCCACCCTCTGCACTATGCAATCATTATGAATCCTCGCCTCTGTGTCTTACTACTTTTGCTGTGTGTCTTTATCAGCCTTTTGGACTCTCAGCTTCACAATTTAGTTGCCTTGCAATTTACCTGCTTCAAGGATGTGGAAATTGCTAATTTCTTCTGCCATCCTAGTCAACTCCTTAGACTTTCATGTTATGATACTTTGATCAAAAGCCTAGTTACATATTTGGTTGGGGCCATATTGGGCTTTTTTCCCATGTTAGGGATCCTTTTCTCTTACTGTAAAATTGTTTCCTCCATTCTAAAAATATCATCATCAGGTGGGAGGTGCAAAGCCTTCTCTACCTGCAGTTCTCATCTGTCAGTTGTTTGCTTATTTTATGGGACAGCTATTGGAGTGTACCTTGGTTCGTCTGTGTCATATTCTCCCAGGAAGGGCATGGTGCTCTCATTGATGTACACTGTGGTCACCCCTATGCTGAATCCCTTCATCTACAGCCTGAGGAATAGGGACATCACTAGCACCCTGAAGAGGCTCCACTGTTTTTCAAGTCTAATCTCAGGTTGTTTGGCATCCATTAGGGATGCCATTTTTGAAAATCTAGTGAAAGTGAATACCCCTAACTCACTTGTGAACACTATCTTATTTCACATATGATCTCAGAAAATTGATGTCTTCAATTACTTTTTGTGATTCATGTGAGAATCATGGCTGATTGGGGCTTGGTGGAATTTAGGTTTTATTTATATCACTGAAAAGTTTCAGTTGAAGACATGAAAGATGTTTAGTGTTTTTATTTGTACAAAATTGCTGATGTAACTAACATTACTAAACTCTGCTTAAGCCTCATTAAAATTAAACATTTAAATATGTATGTCTCACTACAATGAACAATGGGAATAAAAAGTTGAGGAATTTTAGACAGTGTTCCTCTATGTATTTCAGGCTGGCTTTAAACTTACTAGGTATCCCAGGCTGGCCATTAGCTCAAGGTGATGCCCCTAGCCCCTCTTGAAAGCTAATATTACACGTGTTCACCACCATGCCAGGCTCAGGATATTTTGTAAAAAGAAAAAATTAACAAAATGAAGAGTACACTTGAGATTCCTACTGAGTAGAGGCTCAGTCCCATTCCTTTTGTGGATATGGATTTTCTCATTTTTCATCGACTTCCTTAAAATTTCAGAAGTCATTAAAATTGGCTTAACATGGTCCAATTTATATATTTATTATGTGCATGCATTAAGCCATGGAGGTTAATCATACATAATAGTAATACATAATAATACATGGTCATCTGGTTCTATTTTTTATCTATATTTGTTGTACTAACATATTTACGCACAAACCATGTAAGGATTTCTTTTCTCCATATCCGCATCAACAACTCTCCTCCATATTTGGTAACAGCCTTTATAACAGGTGTGAAATGCTATATCATATAGATTTTGATTTGCATTTCCCTGATGGATCATAAATTGACCATTTTGCTTTACTATTGACATTATTTTAAGCAATGTCTAATTGGTTACTATTATAATTTTTATACCGTGTTATCTATTTTTAGCTACTATTAATTTCTTTATCATAAGTTAAGGTTATTGGTAAAATGTAGACATACATAATGATCACATTCATCATATGGAATTTGTACCTGTACATTTAATATCTTGATTCTTATTTTTTCCCTTTGCTCTTCTCTCCCTTCTACCCCTCTTCCACTTCTCATTTACAATGTCATCATTTCCATTTTATTTTTCATTTCTCATTTTTTATCTTTTCTCTGCCTTCCTTTCCCCCTACCCTTGCATTGTCCCCATTCCAATTTGAACATTTTGTTCCTACTTCACAATATCTTATACATTTTGGTTCTTATTCATACTTTTAGTTTCTCACACCAGAGAAACAATGTGATATTTATAAATGTGTTTGATATATTCTTTTAACAGTATGGTCTCTAGATGCAAACTTTTACCTAAAATGTCTCAAATTCATCCTTCTGTATGGCTGAGTAGTACTACAACATATAAAAAACAACAAATGTTTATCCATTACTTGGGTGATTGGCATGTGGGCTGTTTCCAAATATAACTGTTACAAACTGTACTGCTATGAACATGGGTCTGCATACATCACAGTGGTATAGTGCTTTAATTTTTTCAGGAAGATTCCAAACAGAGAAATGTCTTGATCAAATAGAACTTCTAGTCTTAGTGATGAATATGCACACCGATTTTCATCATGGTGGAACCAATCTACACTCACATGAACAGTGAAGGATTTCTTTTTTCCCTCACCCCCTCCAGCATTTGCTATTGGCTGCTTTCTTTTTTTGTATTAAATTATTTTATTGGTACATTGTAGGTATACAACACAATTACATTTCTCATTGGGAATTGTACCTTTACATAATGCATCTTGGTTCTTATTT
>NW_004624876.1:3259555-3276714 GCF_000247695.1 Heterocephalus glaber
CTGTTATCTGACAAATTATTTCTGATTTCATTTTTTCCAGATCCCCTTTTGTTGCCAGTTCAGTGGGTCCAGGTGGTTGAGTATCAGAGTGGTCCTTCTCATTTCCCTTTGTGGTTGCTGTAGGTGATCTGGAAGTCTGGTTTTGAGACTTATTTACATGATTTCTCATTTCAACTGGGACGGGGCGCTGTTAGCACATGCACTGATTACCTACTCTGAGCTGGGTGAGGTGGGACAGGGGCCAGGAGCAGCGGTAGGGATAGTGACCCCAAAGCCCTTTCCTGTGGGTTGGGAGCAGCAGGAGGGATGGTGGCTGGGCAGCTTCTTCCTCTGGAGCAGTGGGATGGTGGCTCAGAAGGCCCTCCCTCTGGGCCAGGAGTGGTGGGGGGCATGGTGGCCTGGAAGCCCCTTCCTCTGGGCCAGGAGCAGTGGGATGATGGCTCAGAAGCCCCTACCTCTGGGCCGGGAACAGCAAGACTCAGTACCTTGGTCTGGTGGTCTGGTGTCCTCTGTGTCTTTGTAATGTGGAACCAGGTGTCTGCCTGTCTGCAGTGGGGTGATTTCGTGTCTTCCATGTGACTCAGGACCTCGGTAGGGTGTGCACAGACCTTCCTGTGTGCAGTGGGTTGATTTGGCATCATTTGTTGCTTTCTTGATGATAGCCGCTCTTATAAGTGTGAAGTGGAAACTCAGTGTTCATGAATGACCAGTGATGTTGAACACTTTTTCATCTATTTATTTACCATTTGTACTTCTTCATCTGGGAAGTATGTATTTGTCTCAGATATCAATTTTTGTATTGGGTCTTTAAATTTGAGGGTCTGATATCCTTTGTTTATTAATTAATTTTATTGGTAAATTTTAGGTATAAAATATAACCACATTCATCATTGGAAATTTGCACCTTTACATAATATCTTTTGATTCTTATTTTTCCCCATTCCCCTGACCTTGCTTCAACTCCTCCATATGCCTCACTATTTACAGACTTTGTTTCCATTTTTTCATTTTCTCATATTGATTTAATTCCCTTCTTTCCTTTCCCCTATCCCTCCCACTTCCCCTTCCCCTTTACCCCTTGTCTTCCTATTTCACTTTATCTATTATATCCTTTAGTCCTTATTTACACTTTCAGTTTCTCACACTAGAGAAAGTATTCAGTATTTACACATATGTGTCCTATTTAATTCACTTCAGAGTATGGCTTCAATGTGCGTCCATTTAGCTATAAAGGTCTCTAATGTCTTGTTTTTTATGGCTCAGTAGTAATCCATCTTATTTAAAAAGTTCATTTTATTTATCCAGTCTTCAGGAGATGGGCTGTTGGCTGCTTCCAAGTTTTAGCTATTACAAATTGTGCTGCTATGAACATGGGTGCTCATATATCACTGTGATATGATTCTTTTAATGCTTTGGGGAAGATACACAGCAGGGGAATAGCTGGGTCAAATTTGACATCTAGTCCTAGTTTTTGAGGTATCTCCATACTGATTTCCACAGTGGTTGCACCAGTCTACACTCCCACCATCATTTGTTACTGGTTGATTTCATGATAGCGGCCACTCTTTCTGGAGTAAGGTAGAATCTCAGCATTGTTTTCATTAGCATCTCTTGAATGACCAGTGATGTTGAACAGTTTTTCATATGTTCCTTTTCTATTTCTGCTTCTTTTTCTGAAACATATCAATTCATTTCAGATGCCCATTTCTGGATTGGGTCTTTAAAATTGTGATGTCTGAGTTCTTAAATTTCTTTATAGATTCTAGATAGTAGACCTCTGTCTGAGGAACAGCAGGTGAAAATTATATCTCATGGTGTGGGTTGTTCCTTCACAGTGTTGGTGGATTCTCCTCTTGTGTAGAAGCTTTGTAGTAAGAAGAGAACCCTCCTGTTGATTGTGGTAGTGCACAGGCAACTGAGGATTTGTTCATAAAATCTTTTCCTACACTAGTGTCTTCAAGAGTTCTATGTTACTTCTCTCCCAGCTGGTTTAGTGGTTCTGTTTTAATATTTAGATCTTTAATTCATTTTGATTTTAATTTAGTGCATGGTGAGAGATATAGGTCTAGTTTTAATCTTTGGTAAGTTGAAACCCAATTTCTCCAGTACCATTTATTAAAGAGGCTGTCTTTCCTCCAATGGGGGTATTTGGCTTCTTTTTCAAAGGTGAGGTGGCTGAGTGTGTCTGGAGTTGTTTCTGCATTTTCTAATCTGTTCAACTGGTCTCCAGGTCTGTTTCTTTGTGAGTACCATGCTGTTTTTATCATGGTGGCTTTGTAGTATAGATTCAAGTTGGGGGTTGTGATACCCCCTGCCATGTCTCTGTTGCCTAGAATTCCTTTTGGTATTCTAAGTCTCTTCCTGTTCCAAATGAATTTGTGGATTATTTTCTGAAAGCCTGTGAAATATGCTCCTGGAATTTCAATTGGGATTGCATTGAATCTATTTTGGAATTATGACCTTTTACACTATGTTGATCCTTTTTACCGAGAAGCAAGGGATGTCTGTCCATTTTCTGATATCCCCTTCAATCTCTCTTTTCAGAGTGCTATAGTTCTCAGAGAAGAGCTCTTTGATTTCTTTTTTTAGGTTGATGCCTGAGTATTCCAGATTTTTTGGATGCTATTATGAAAGGAATTGTTTGCCCTATTTCTGTCTCAGTGAGTCTGTTTGTGTAGAGGAAAGCTATTCATTTTTGTGTGTTGACCTTGTATCCAGCTACTTTACTGAATTTGCTTATTAAGTCTAGAAGACTTTTAGTGGGGTTCTTAATGTCTTCTATATAGAGTATCATGTCATCTGCAAATAATGACAATTTGACTTCTTCCTTTCCTATGTTTATTCCTTTTATTTCTTTCTCTTGTCTTATTGCTGGTGATAGTGGACATCCTTATCTTGTTGTTGCTTTCAGTGGGAAGGATTGCAGTTTTTGACCATTTAGTATGATATGGGCTGATGGGTTTTCATAGATGGCTTTTATTAGATTGAGGTAGAGACTGTCAATTCCACTTTTTTTGTAGGGTTTTTATCATAAATGCATGTTGGATTTTGTCAAATGGTTTTTGTGCATCTATTGAGATGATCATTTATTTTTTGTCCTTGACTCTATTGATATAGTATATTGCATTTATTGATTTTTGTATGCTGAACCATCCCATATCCCTGGAATGAATCCTACTTCATCAGGGTGTACAATCTTGATGATCTTCTTCACTCTTTTTTTTGCAATATCTTATTAAGAATTTTTGCATCTATGTTCATTAGTGAGATTGGTCTATAGTTCTCTTTTTCAACTGGGTCTTTGCCTGCTTTGGGGATCAAGATGATACTTGCTTCTAGGAATGAATTTGGGAGTATTGCTTACCTTTCAATTTCATTGAAGAGTTTAATCAGTAGTGGCAGTAGTTCCACTCTAAATGTCCTGCAGAATTCAGCACTTAAGCCATCAAGACTCAGGCTTTTCTTAGTTGGTATGTTTTTAATTAGGTTTTCAATTTCATTGATTAATATAGAGTCATTTAGAATTTTGAGGTGTTCTTCATTCAAGTTTGGTAATTCATATGTATCTAAGAATCTGTCAATTTGTTCTGTATTTTCCATCTTATTGGCATATAGGTTCTCAAAGTAGGTATTGATGATCCTCCTCTGGATTTCTGCTGGGTCCATTGTAATTTCATCCTTTTCGCTCCTAATTGCATGGATTTGGGCTTTTTCTTTCCTTTTTCTGATAAGGTTGTCTAAGGGATTGTCAGGGTTTTTTACTCTTTCAGAGAATGAACTCTTTGCTTCATTGATTTTTTGTATCATTCTCAATGTGATTGCATTGATTTCTGCTGTGATTTTTATAATTTCCTCCCTTCTATGAGCTTTGGGTTTGTTCTGCTCTTTTTTCTTTTTTTAAATAAATCTTTTATTGATACATTTTAGGTATATAATACATTTACATTTATCATTGGGTGCTTGTACCTGTATATAATGTGTCTTAGTTCTTATTTTTTCCCCATTACCTGTGAGCAGTTCACCCCCTCCACCCTTCCTTATTTACATAGATTTTGTTTCCAATTTTTTCTTTTCTCATAATTTTTCCTTTCCCTTCTTCTTTTTCCTCTTCCCCTCCCCCTCCCACCACCCCTACACCTTTTGAACTTTTACTATTTGAAATTATCTAATATTTAATTCAATCATTTTAATCCTTATTTACACTTTCACTTTCTCACAGTAGAGAAACTATCCAGTGTTTACATATGTGTGTTCTATTTATGTCACGTAAGAGTATGGCCTCAATATGCATCCATTTAGTTATAAATGTCTCTAGTTTCTCATTCTTTATGGATGAGTAGTACTCCACTTTATTAAAAAAAAAACACGTCTTTATCCAGTTTCCAGTTGATGAGCACTTGGGCTGTTTCCAAGCTTTAACTGTTAAAAACTGTGCCACTATAAACATGGGCACACATATATTGCTGTGGTACGATTCTTTTAATTCTTTGGGGAAGATACCCAGCAGGAGATTAGCTAGGTCAAATGGGACCTACAGCCCTAGTTCTTTGAGGTATCTCCATACTGATTTCCACAGTGGTTGCACCAGTCTGCTCTCCCACCAACAATGGAGAAGTGTTCCTTTCTCTCCACACCCCTGCCAACATTTGTTTTTGGTTGATTTCTTGATAGCAGCCACTCTTTCTGGGGTGAGGTGGAATCACAGTCTTGTTTTCATTTGCATCTCTTGAATGAACAGTGATGCTGACCATTTTTTCATATATTTATTTGTTGCTTTTACTTCTTTGTCTGAGAAATGTCTGTTAATTTTGGCAGCCCATTTTTGAATTAGGTCTTTGAATTTGGGGGGTCTGATTTTTTTCAATTCTTTATATATTCTCAGTAGTAGAACTTTGTCTGAAGAACAGCTGCTAAAATTTTTTCCAACATTGTAGCTTGTCTCTTAGCTCTGTTGGTGGTTTCTCTCCTAGTGCAGAAGCTTTTTAATATGATGAGTTCCCAGTTGGTGATTCTTTGTGCTAGCTCCCGTGCTACTAAGTATTTGTTCCTAAAGTCTTTTCCTATGTCAATGGCTTCAAGACTTCTACCTAACTTATCTTCCAGCAAGTTTAGTGTTTCTGTCTTAATATTTAGATCTTTAATCCACTTAGATCTTAGTTCAGTGCATGGTGATAGGTACGGGTCTAGTGTTAATCTTTGACAAGTTGAAATCCAGTTTTCAAAAATCATTCATTAAATAGGTTATCTTTCCTCCAATGAGGGTGGTTGACTCCTTTATCAAATATGAGGTGGCTCAGTATGTCTGTAGCTGTTTCTGCATCTTCTAATCTATTCCACTGATCTTCGGGTCTGTTTCTTTCCCAGTACCATGCTGTTTTTATCATAGTAGCTTTGTAGTATAGTTTCAAGTTGGGGATTGTGATACCCCCTGCCATGTCTCGGTTGCCTAGAATTATTTTTGCTATTCTAGGTTTCTTCTGGTTCCAAATGAATTTTTGGATTGTTTTCTCTATTTCTGTGAAGTACATTGTTGGATTTTCAATTGGCATTGCATTAAATCTATATAGTAGTTTGGGAAGTATGGCCATTTTCGCTATATTGGTTCTTCCTACCCAGGAAGAAGGGATGTCTTTCCATTTTAATATATCCTTTTCGATCTCCTTTTTAAGAGTGCTGTAGTTTTCAGTGTACAGGTATTTTGCTTCCTTTTTATGCTTGATTTCTAGATAATTCGCTTTTATATGATATTGTAAAAGGAATTATTTCCCAAATTTCTTTCTCAATGAGTCTGCTACTCTATCCAGCTACTCTACTGAATCTGTCAATTAGACCTAGAAGACTTTTAACAGAGTTTTTTGGGTCTCCTATGTAAAGTATTATATTATCAGCAAATAATGAGAGTTTCACTTCTTCATTTCCTATCTTTATTCATTTTACTTCTTTCTCTTTTCCAATTGCTGTGGCTAATGTTTCCAGAACTATATTGAACAGGAGTGGTGATAGTGGGCATCCTTGTCTTGTTCCTGATCTTAGCGTGAACGTTTTCAGTTTCTGACCATTTAGTATGATGGTGACTGTTGGTTTTTCATAGATAGCCTTAATCAGGTTGAGATATAGACCTTCTATTCCAATTTTCTGTAACATATTCATCATGAATGAGTGTTGGATTTTGTCAAATGCCTTTTTTGCATCTTTTGAGATGATCTTCTGGGGAAGCATGGCAGCTCCAACACCTTCTTCTTGCCTACTCTTACCCAATCTTAAAGATTCATAAGAGTAATTAATGACTGATAAAACAGGATCTTCTTTCACTGGGAGAATAAAACTCAAGGTGCTGCTCAACAGACTTAGGACAAGCAACCCCTCTTATGGGACCCCCTGTAACCTTCACACTAAGTGCATAGAAGGGAGATAAAAAGGGCCATCAGGCACTGCTGTAGTGTCTACAACAATTTCTGTCTGTCCTCTCCTGGCATTTTCTGGCTCCATGGGACTTCTGCCTACCTCTGCATCCCTGCTAACTGGACATGAACCTGTGCTCTTGTTTATCCTAGCCTCAAGAGAGACATTGCTCCTGGAGACACTGACTTCCCAATCCCAGTTCAGGCTCATCCCAAACAATGCTAAGCTCCCTTCCTGATACCCCTTATATTAGAGTTTGGAATAACTTCAGTGATTGAGACTGAAGTCATAGCATAACCACTGCAGACCTCACTTACCGGTCACTTTCTCATGAGTCAACTAATACCTTATAAGAAATCTCTAATTCTATAATAGACCTACAAAAAGAGATAGACTCTTTAGCTGGAGTCACTCTACAAAACTGCCATGCCTTGGATTTAGCAACAGCAGAAAAAGGAAGGAACTTGTGTCTATCTCCTGGAAGAGTGCTGTTTCTATGCAAACAAATCATGGTTCATTCACCAAGTTGTAAAGAGTCTCTGAGACAGAGCTGTCAGGTTCTGGAAACAATCCCAAACTTATGGGTTTTGGAATTTCTCCTGGGATATCGGGACAACATGGCTTGCCCCTCCACTTGGAACTCTGGTCCCCATCTTCCTGTTGCTAATGTTTGGCCTTTATCTGTTCAGATGCCTCACAGAGTTCCTACAAGAGTGAGTTTAGGCTCTCACAAGACAGTACCAACAAATACTTGTGAGAGCTCACCTAAACTATGACCATGTAGTTACTACTGATGGCCTAAGAGGTGACACCTAAATAGGGGCATCAAATGGGGAAAATGATAGAGAAGTGCTATACAATAAGACAGGTGCTTGCCTTCCTCCATTTTTTCCCCACAGAATGCATTGTTTTGGAAATGTAAGTTTGTGCGGCTGGGCTACTGCAAAATGTTTCAAAATGGTTTGTGACTGTTTGAACTGTGGCCTTTCAGGAATGTTCTGTTAAGTTCTGACCCCTCACAAGGAGGTTCTGTTAAGCTACACCCACTCTCAGGAATGTTCTGTAACTCCATCCTTCTGCTTCAGGAATGTTCTGTAACTGCCACCTGCTTCAGTGAGCATACTTAAATAGCATGTGTTTCAGGAATGTTCTGTAACTCCTTCCCTTTGCTTTACAAATGTTCCAGAAGTCCATCGCCTGCTTCAGGGAGAATACTGACCTACTCTGTAGATCCCTATATAAGAGGCTCTCATTTCTCATAGGGCACTCAGACTCCTCCGAGAATGCTGGGGGCTCACTGGCATAAGAAAGGATTTTTCTCCACCTCTTCAACTGACCATAGGATTCTTGAGCTTTCAAATGACAAGAGGTGCCACACTGAGCTGTAAAGTTTAGCTGTGCCTCATAGCTGTGTTCCAGAGCTGTCATACTGATCTTTAAAGCTCAACTGTGCTCAGAGCTCTGTTCCAGGGTGGGCACACTGAGCTGTAAAGCTCAGCTGTGCCTTCCGAGTTGTGACACTTGGTCGCAACACTGAACTGTAATACTCAGCTGCGCCTCTGGACTGTGACACTTAGCTGTGACACTGAGCTGTAACACTTGGTTATAGCACTGAGCTTCTCTGCTCTGCTGCAACAGTAATAGAAAAGTATATTTGAGAGATTGAAGCAATGAAATATGGTGCTGTTTCAGAATACCAGAACTAGGAAACAGGGCACCCAAAGGTTTGGAAGCAGTAAGCAGCTTTATTTACAAAGGTGGTCCTAACCTGAGTCTTATTTCAGACAAATCAGGCCCAGAATATCAGCAGGTCAGCAGTTTTATAGGGTTGTAAGCAGGAGGTATAGAAACAGAAGCAGAGATTTTGGCAGTCTTTGGTTGGTTAGTTATTTGACTTTTTTTTATATCTATGAGGCTTAATTCCATTGGAATTTCCCTGGGAATTTAGCAAGTAGAGTTCACACAAAGCAGACCAGTGGAGGGAGGCAGAGCAAAGAGTTCTGGCAGGAATTTCTGATTGCCTTACAATCCTTTAGTGACAGATTTTGGAAGTTGCCATAGCGACTCGGGAACATTTTACAAAGAGGATCGTTATGTAGCTAACCCATACTTGCTTAATAACAGTTAATATTTAAAAAATTATGTGATGTGTAACACTTGTCCTTGTCTTTGAAGTACTTCAAATTTGCATAGATATGTTCTTGTTTAATGTATATAATCACATGGTATCACTGACCACTAATGTAATATTGTGCATATTGCCTCTCTCTATGATGTAGAAATATCAAAATATGAAAGCCAGACCTTTTGCCTAGAATGAACTGGTTTGATATAATATATAACTAAGAGAGTTTATATCTTATATAGTTATATATACAATATATAAAAATTATATTTTATATATTTATATATGTATTTATTATTTATGTTTATATAAATAAATATACATATAAAATCTCCTGTGTACATATATAGAAATCTCCTACTTATATATTGTACCAAACCAGCTCAATCTGGGCAAAATATCTGGTGTGTAAATAGTTATCTTTTCATTTTTTGCACTTTATTCTGTATACTCTAATGTACTGGAAATATCATTTCATCATTTTTATGAATATAAATCCTCCTATTTATGATTGAGCATTTCAGCACCAGAAAAAGCTCAAAACCTCAGGTTTGAGTCCTAAACTTCTTGTGCTTAGTTAGCAGTTTTTCACTTCAAATTTTGTGACTCATAGATTGCCATGCACTTACTTTAGCTACCTGAAGGAAATGCAGGTTTATTACTCAGCTTTCACTATGATTCAATGAGGGGAAATGCAAATAGGAAATTTCAAATAACAATATAGACAGATCTGGGCTGTTTCTTTATCTGTAAATGGAGATCATAAATACTTAGTTTATTAGATTTTGCAAAAAATAACTTCAACTTTACATAGATAGAAAATGCTGGTCTCATTTATCAAAATATTTAATTGGGAACATTTTTAATATCCACTTACTGTACCCTCAATTTATAATCTATGTATATAGAATGTCTTCATTTGAAGTTCTTAAGTGATCTTTCTTTACAACAAGGTTGAAGACAACTGATTTAGAATATTTCCTGCATTTAGAAAATAATTCCTTAGTATTAGTTTATTTTCAAAAATACCCACTACCTATATTAAAACATCAACATTTATTACTGCTTGCCTAAGAATTGATACTTTATACAGATTTGAATTTTGTACAAATTTGATACATTATGCAGATTTGACACTTCAATACAGATATAATAATTATCTATAAACTTTAGTTTTTAATATCTCTACATGAGTCCATTCTCTTTCACATGAATCCATAAAGGTAATGCAGATCAAGAACTGGGTGAGTAGATCTAACTGTCAATGTTCTTATACAAGTATAGACTTATGAATTCATAAACAGATTTTCAAAAATCTTGCATCAAATATACTTAATGTTTATTTAATTCCCATAAATTATTTTCTTAAAAACATACACTAAAATTAACTAATGCTATTCTAAGCAGTCTACAACATACCTATTACCCTGAAAATATACTAGTTTATATGCACATGTAGATACAAGTCTCTCTGGGAAATACTTATGGCAATTTCAAATGTGTTCACTGTTGCTTGACTTTATCAGATGAAAGGATATGATATAGTTTTTAAACATTTTTTACACAATTTTTTATAAAATTTTTAATATAATTTCTGTCACTTTATTATTATGATGTTATCTTTTCAACATTCTTGTGCCTCTCTTCATTTTATGCAAGTGAAAATTCCCATCCACTATGTGAGAGAAGGGTGTTTATTTTAACTCCAATATATAATGTATACTCAATATTATTATCACTTATGGTTTTTCCCAATAAAAAGTCAGTCCTAGGCTGGAGATTTAGCTCAGTGGTTCTGCCATCTGCCTCGCAAGTGTAAGGTCCCAAGTTTTATCCCTAGTACCCCCCCAAAAAATTCAGCCCTATCATATACCTCATGTTACTCTTAAATTATAGTTTCAAAATTTTCCCTGAAGCATGTCTAGTACTAATCCTTGCATCATTACTGATCAAGACATTTCATGATGCATTAGAGGAGACTGTAAATTAGGATGAAAGTTGTGAAAGTAAACTGTAAGAGGCTCCCCCCATTATCCAGAAACTTGGTACAGAGGATTCTATCACCAACACCAGAGCATGCTGGGAAGGCCACACCCCCAGAGCACACCACTCCCCAAAGCACACTGTGCCAACTCTACCCCTGTAGTATGGCGTGTGTGCAGTGTGGTATCTGAATCCACACTGCAGAAGGAGGCACTGGGGGGACCATAAAGTCCATGGTTATGAGCTCCAGAAGATAGAGTAGAAGTGAAAAACAGACAGAGAGCCTCTCTGAGGCTCCTCAATGAAATTTGAAGCCCACTGGGAAAGTGAAGAAAATATCTGCAATAAAGGCACACTGGACAACCATGGTTGGTAAGTTGGTAAGATAAGCACCTCCTATAGAAACTTAGACTTGTTTTGGGGGAAGAACAGCTGGAACCTGCAGTAGAATCTTGTAGATTTCAATACTGCAGGAGGTCAAGGTGTTCAACTTTCATTGTCAGTGGACTACAGCTGGCTTTCTGAGACTAGTTGCACACTGCTGCCCAAAATGTCTACCACAACATCAGAGACATACCCTGAAGAAGGTTCTTTAATTTTTTTTTACATATATATTGTTTTCTTTTCTTTTTCAATCTCTCTTCTTGTTCTGCATTTCTCTCCCTCTTTGTTCTTGTTCCCATCTTATTTTGGATTGTTTTTCTCTCTCCTTTCTACTCTCAATTGTCATTCTTATAGGAAGGTGAATACAGTTTCTAGTTTCCCTATTGCTGTCAGTTTATTCTGTTCTTGCCTTTGCTCCTTCTCTGTCATTTCCTCTTATCTTCAACAGTTTCCCAAAATTTGCATGTTATTTCTATGTCCTTTAGCCTCACTTCTAAACTTTCCCTCTACTTCTATCTCTCTATCCCTCCCTGCCAACTCTTAAATCCTTATCCCAAAGGGTAATTTTCTATATTGAAGGGTTAATTTACCACAAACATATTTTGGCCTGGTCCTCAATTTTGATCTAGCTCACAAAGTTAAAGGTAACAAATTAATTACTACCACAATTGTCATTTTTAATCTGTGTTTGATGCTATTATTGATGCTGATTGGGTCAATGGGTTAAGGTGTCATGATTGATCTAATCAGTTGTCCTCCATGGTATATTGAAAACAAGATTGCTTAGGAGTCATTGCAGACTCAAATCCTAAAGACCAGCTATACCTGGAAGACACCTCTGAGAAACAATCATTCCATAAGCATTCTAAACACAAGAAACAAAGATACAATAAGCAGTACTGAAGTATCAGCTCAGGAATTAAACCAAAAATAGCACCACCAACAAAAATAGAAATGAGAACACACATAGACAAGGCAAAAACCCAGACTACCAGCTCACCACAGACAAATTCTGGGGGCAGTGAAGTGAAAAAATCTAATAATCAACCACCTGGACACCATGAACTGATAGCACAGGAAGTAACAAAACAATAATAAATGAGGCTCTAGAAAAATTCAAAGCAGAAATAACTTACCAGATAACTACAGAGTAGAATGAAAGACATGTTTAGAAACTCTAGAACAGAAACAGATACAAATATAGATGAACTCAGGACTATGATGGAAGCCATGAATGCCCAACATAGGAAAAAAATGAACTCCATGAAACAGATTCAAACATATCCAGGAGATTAAAAACTGCATTCACACCAGTATGAACCAATGTGAAGATAGAATAACAGATATAAAGACAGGATTGTAGTTGGTGAGCATGAAAAGAGATTTTTTAACAACAGTACGAGACCATGAGAAATCGATCCAGCAGCTGCTAGATGATGCAAAGGAGAATAATATAAGACTGAAAGGATGCTGTGACAAAGCAGGAGAAAGTAAAAATGACATTAAAAAACTGTTCACAGAAGTAATGGCAGAAAACGTCCCAAGCCAAAAAAATACAATTTGACATACAGATAAGTGAGGGATATAATACTCCCACTAGTCATGATTTAAAAAAAAAACTGCCTGTAGTCATATGAGCATCAAGATCCCAGAAACCCAACAGAAGAACAAAATCCTACAAGCAGTTAAAGAAACAAATCACATACCAAATAAAGCCCATCAGAATCACAGCAGACTTTTCAACATAATCCCTCAAGTCAAGGAGAACCTAGAGTGAAGTATTTCAAGCACTAAAAGAAAATGACCTCCAGCCTAGACCATTGTATCTTGTACAATTATCTTTCAAAATTGATGGGGAAATTAGATACTTCCATGACAAAATACACCTGAAAAACTTCATGAATGCCAAACCAGCACTCCAAAAAATTCTAAACAATATCCTAGAAAAAGACAATGAGGGTCACAACACCATGAGGCCCAAAAGAGTAAAGCCATCAAACAAGGCAAGAAATTAAGGGGAAAAGGGGAAAAATAACAAATAAAAGAGCCACAACAGGAAAATATCATGACCAGGATATCATGACAAGTCACTATGTATCACCTATAACCATCAATGTTAATGCTTCAATTCACCAATCCAAAAAAACATAGACTGGTAGAATGAATTGAGAAGCAGAATAAAACAATATTCTGTATGCAAGAAACACATTTAATTCAAAAAGAAATTTACAGACTGAAAGTAAAAGGATGGAAAACAATTGTCCACATGACAGGAAAGTGAAAAAAAGCAGGGGTAGCTAATTTATTTGTAGACAATGTATATTTCAAAACAAAACTCATTGAGAGACAAAGAAAGTCACTACATTCTTGCAAAAGAACATTCCAAAAGGAACAGATGACAAGTCATAAATATATATGCACCAAATACGCACCCAACTATATAAAACAAATATTAATGTACATGAGAAATCAAGTAAGCAATAATGCAATTGTAGTGGGGAATCTCCAAACCCTACTATCACAAATAGATCATCGAGACAGAAAATCAACAATGAAGTACTAGAGCTAATCTGTATGACATGTGTGATTTACCTGCTAATAAATGTACAATGTATGTAAATTTATGCCATTCTCTCTGCTTTTACTCCTCTGTGGAATGATGGAAACAATCTCCCATTTCCACAACATATGCATATTTAAAGGAAGTTTGGAACCAGACATTTAGTTTCTGCAGGTTTTCTTTTCAAATAGCACTCTACACAACTAGAAATTTTATTGTTAAGGGCCACTGGAGATTGTGATGATGTAAAATGCTAATATATAACAGCCCCATTGATGATATTGCATCATTTTCTTTATATATGTAGTTTTTGTATCTAAGAAAATATTTGCCATGGTCTCTGAAAAACTGTCCATTTATTGTGAACCAAAAGAGTCTACTTATTTTTTAGAAAAAATGTTTGTTTTTAATTACTCCTATGTGCCAAGATAGAGATAAAGATGGGCATTCAGCGACGAATTTTCTTTAAATACATGCACATATTTGCAGAAATAATATACAAAATGTCTCATTGTGTGAAAAAGAAAATGACAACTTGAAATACCAAAATCTTGTATTTCAATGTCGTGAAATTGAATTTTTTCCTTTGTTCTACTGATATCTACTTTAAATATTAGCTATTTAAATATTGCCTATTAAGAAAATTGGAGGTATGTAAATAGGGAAGGGTGGGGGGGCAAAGGGCACACAGGTAATGGGGAAAAAATAAGAACCAAGATACATCATGTACTGGTACAAGCACCCAATGATAAATGTACATGTATTGTATACCTAAAATGTACCAATAAAACAATTTAAGAAAAAAAAAGAAAGAAAATTGGAGTAATGTCAATTATATATTTAATCCATGCTTAGGACAGTAGTATAAACTATAAGTCAACTCAGATGACAATTATAAAAACAACCTGCCATGATTTACATGGTAGTAAGGGGTGGGGATAAGATTCCAACTTAAATTGTCAGTCTCTGTGTCTGATCCAAATCATTTTTTTCCTTAACCATCATAAAGTTTCCAGCAGAGTTTTTTATGCCTACACTGTAGCTATATATGAGAAAATTAAACTCTTTCCAGTTTTCTGAATTGGAGAGATATCTAACATGAGTTGATTTCTCTTATCAAAGTTGAGAAGGATGATTTATAAGAAAGGAGCTGGATGTGGACAGCTCTAAGGAAGACATGGAGTGTGGTGCAGGTATGAGATCAAAACTAATCACTGTTGACCTTCTCAGTCTTTCGTCTTTACTTCTTAAGTTAGATATCCTTTCTAAAGTGGATGCAGCAGTTTTCACCCCTCTGCCCAGTGGTCTACTTGGGACTCTGAGGGGTAGAGTACAGTATGAAATGGGTGCTCCCTGGAGGGACAAGAAAGACAAATGTGTGCTTGGATTGTCAAAGGAAATATGTGCCTCTGCAGTGCAGATCTGGATATGGTGGCGTGGGGTCCAGGGCTGCCTAGCCTCCACAGCAGGATCCAGGACCACATGTTCTCCTGAGGATGGCGCCAGGATGGTGGGGCAGTCCTGGGCCTCCTTGTGACTGATAGCCTTCTACTATTACTGGAGCGCCACAAAGATATTTTGGTTTCCCTCGAATCAACTTTAGTTCAGAACCAGTGTCCAGAAGTTCCTAAAATGTCTGGTCATTTCCCTTTCTCCACTGCACAGGTACCATTTTAAAAGGCCTTATATCCCTCTGGGGAAGGATGGGTGAACAACTGTCCATATAAATTGTTGGTAGTGTATCAGGGTCTTTCCTCAAGGGGACATTGACAACCATTTATTCAAGGGGTTCTGGGTCTGAAAACTGGATCAAATCTGGGAATTTTTTGAGTGGGCCATGATTCTGTGTTACCACAATTTGAGGTACATTTCTGCTCATTTTCCCTTAAAATTTAATGATTATATATAAATCTAGTAAAAAATTTGTAGTCTTTCTGTTTCACTTTTGAGAACATTATGGCTAACCAACTAACACCACAGGTCTACATGTGCCAGACCATTCCCATCGTTGTTCTGGTTCTGCTGTCCATTATAGTAAATACATGTAACTTGTCTCCATCAGTTGATTGGTGCCAATTGACCCCTGCAACTCTAGGATCCAATTAAACACATTATCTTTAAGTTTCCCAATTGAGTGACAGTTATCCCCACCATCAGATCTGACATACAAAGATGAACAATGACAAGGATCTTCACAGATGTTGGTATTGCCCTTATGAATCTGTTTCTCAAGGTGTTACTGAAGGGTACATTTTCTATATCATCCCACTCTGGGGGATTAGGCTTATCATGGCAAACTCACTCCAGGATTCCCATTTCCTTGAGCCTTTGAATCCCCTCATCAACAATAGACCAAGGAATATCAGGCATCTCTAACTACTCACAGTGGGCCATCTTTGGACCCATATTTCTGCCAAGCAGATGAATAAACCATTAATACATTTTTTAAAACCCCATGAGCTATAACATTAAACTACAAACAATCTCTAGTTAATGTGCCCATACCAGCAGATTCAGACTTATTTAAGACCATTTTCTTGCCACCAGCACCCTACACCTTTAAAATCCATTTCCATACTTACACTTGTTCATTAGCCTTCTGCTTAGAGTTAGAAAACTCAAGAAATTCTTAGAGAGTATAATGGAGTTCCTTATAGGTCCAACTATACCCATCACCTTTAGGAGTCTTCTGCAATTTGATCCTGGTCTAGAGACAAAGGTGAATGGTGAGGGTGGGTGTTGAGGAGGGTCAGCACCATCATGCTTGGTCAACACAGAGGTAGTTTCCTCAGGTATAGGAGGAGAGTGAGGGTGAGGATGCCTCCACCACTGTGGGTGGGGAAATTTCTTCCTCTGACATAATAATCTAATTTAGAAACTAAGCGCTCAACATCCCAGCCTCCTCATTAACCTCCCAAACATTTCCACATGAATTTATGAGATCCCATTCTTTTTCCATTAGTATCTTCTCCTTTACTTCAGATAACGTTTGAGACTAAACATTAAATTTATTTTGTATTTCAGCCAATTAAATTATGAGGCCCTGTGTTTTGGTTTCTGCAATCTCAGCCCTGTGGCTAAAGGAGGGAATAGTCTATTTTAGGACACACTTAGAAAGTTTTTGATTCTTTGTGTGTATGGAGTTTAAGTTTAAGACCAAGGTGACACCTATATTAATTAAAATTAACATCTTTTTGTCTATCAAGTTCAATTAAGTTTCCACAGGTATTACTTTGAACCCTATATAGAGCTTCTCAGCTCTCTTAAGTGTCAGCTGTAAGGATATGTCATGGCCTTGCTTGACCATGTTGCTTTCTGTGAAAGCATGGGAGATTTTTCCATTTAAAGTTAATTTCCTTTGGCACACTTTTCATTTGTAGATTCTTATCATTTTTGGTGTTCAATAATCTTTCTGCTCAGGAGGTTAGGTGACTTACCAAAGTTGTAGGATCTTGTAGAAAATGTTCTCTCATTACCTGGGTTGTTTGTTGACCTGCGAGGCCCAGGGTCAAAATATTGGCTGTCTTCTTAACCTAGTTACCATTTTAGTTTTGGTTTCTAAGGTTTAATTGTTGAATACCCAGAAGAGAATATTAATAACATTAGCATTTCAATGAGAGTAGTGAACTGAATTAGTATAATTTTATCTGGATATCAAGCACTTTGAAATATAAAATATAAAATATCATTAAAATATAAAAATAT
>NW_004624876.1:3288118-3301983 GCF_000247695.1 Heterocephalus glaber
TCTACTCAGATAAACCTAGTTTGTACTAATCATTTCTTTCATTTATATACAATTTTTAAATGGTGATCTGACTTTATTTTATTTTTGAAGTAAAATACACATAATGAAATTACACTTTCAACAAAATATACTTGATCATTATACACTTTAAAGACTTTAATATTGTGAGTCACTCAACATCATATATCTTCAGGAATTTTTCATTTTCCAAACTGAAAATTTATGATCAACTTTAAAGTTCAGTCTTCATCCTCCCAACATCATACTACAAAATTAAAGCCATGAAATTATCATACTAACATAACCAAAAATGTTAGAGGTCTTGAGATTCTACTGTAGTTTCCCAATGGTACTTATATTTGCTTTGTTACTCAGGCTGTGAAGGGATTCAAAACAGGGGTGACCATAGTACACAGTACATATCACTATGGCTTTCACACTTCTGGTAAAATTTAAGAAAGCTGAGTCAATATATGCTCTAACACCTGATCCACAAAATAAGCAAACAACTGACAGATGGGTCTGAAAAGTAGAGAAGATATAATTTTTTCTATCAGATGGTGATTATCAGATGATGAAAAAAATTTAATAAGAGAAAATAATCCATAAGATTGAGTAACAAAAGAGTATGGAAACATTGATACTTCATTATGGTACTGGGGAAATTGTACAAATAGGGAAGATTAAGGAAGAGAGAAGTGTACATTAGAAGTTAGCAACCTTTGAAGCAGGAAAGTCTTCATACAATAAAATTATATATGTGAAAGTCCAAAAAGATAAGCAAAAATAAAAATCAAGATTGAAACTCCACAAAGGTAATGCTTTGTGATGGCTGAGTAACACAATGGGTTATAGAGGGCCACAAACAAATCATAGGCCACCACAGTCACAAGAATGACATCCATACATCCAAAGATGAGAAAAAGATACTTGTGTTAAACAGACCACTTAGGACATGACTCTGCTCTGAGGTTGGATGCCCACAATTATCTATGGAACTGTGGTGGAGATGAAACAGACTTAGTCATTTTTAAATGCTGTTTATGCATTGACTTTGCTTGGTGTTTTCATTTCATCTTTGTTTTTAGCTTTATGGTTTTATGGTTTCATATAGAATATTCTTGAATATTTTCTGGAGTGCTGGGCTCACAGTCCGACCTGATCTTTGACAGGAAAGGCCCTTATTGTTATGTTAAAAGGAATCTTTTTTGGATATGTTTTTTTCTGGGTTGGAAGTTGTTTGCCCTTAGGGTTTGAAATATTCCACTCCAAGGTCTTCTGGCCTTTAAGGTTCCTGTTGAGCAGTCTGCTGTAATTCTAAAGGGTTTACCTTTATCTATAATTTTTTTTGTTTTTCTTTGATTTTTAAAAGTTTAGTTTTGTTCATTTTATTGGCTAATAATAAAATAACTATATATTTTGGTGAGATTCTTTTTTAATATTTTTTTTGGTGTTCTGGAACCTCACTTACTTGTATGTTGAACCCTTTTCATATTTGGGAAATTTTCTTCTACAGTTTCTGTAATCATATTAGTAACTCTATCTGAATTTTATTCTAGCTTTCTGTAACTCCAGTTAGATTTAGGCTGGTAGTTTTAGTGTCATCTAATAGCTTCTGGGAAGTCTTTCCATGTTCTCTTATTTTTTTAATGGCTTCTCTGAGTATTTAATGATTTACCATTTTGTCCTTAATTTCAAACACTGTCTTCACACTTTCGTTTTCTACAAATGATGAATTCTAGAGTTTTTAATTTCAAGTATTTCTTACTGATATAATGTCAAGAATTTTATCTCTTTAGTGATTTCATCATTTATCTTTTAAAAAAATTAATTTTATCAGTACATTTTAAGTATACGATATAATGACATTCCTCATTGGAAATTTGCACTGGTACATAATCTCTCAGTTCGTATTTTTCCCCATTCCCTAGCCCTCTCTTCAACCCCTCCATCCCCTCCCTATTTACAAGACTTGTTTCCATTTTTTCATTTTCTCATAATAATTACATTCCCTTTTTTTCCTTTCTCTACCCCGCCCAATTCCCCTTCCCCTTTACCCGTTTTCTTCCTATTTCACATTATCTATTATATCTTTTAGTCCTTACTTACACTTTCAGTTTTCCCATTAGAGAAACTATATGGTATTTACACATGTGTCCTATTTATTTCACTTAAGAGTATCACTTTAATGTGCATCCATTTAGCTATAAAGGTCTCTAATTTCTCATTTTTATGGCTGAGTACTACTCCATTTTATTAAAAAAAAAAACAAAAAAAACATTTTCTTTATCCAGTCTCCAGTTGATGGTCTATTGGGATGCTTCCAAGATTTAGCTATTATAAATTGTGATAGTATGAGCATGGGTGCACATATATCAGTGTGGTGTGATTCTTTTAATACTTTGAGGAAGATAGCCAGCAGGGGAATAGCTTGGTCAAATGGGTCTTCCAGTCCAAATTCTTTGAGGTATCTCCATATTGATTTCCACAGTGGTTGCACCAGTCTACACTCCCACCACCAGTGGACCATCTTTCCTCTTTCCCCACAACCCCGCCAGCATTTGTTATTGGTTGATTTCATGATAGCAGCCATTCTTTCTGGGGCAAGGTGGAATCTCAGCATTGTTTCCATTAGCATCTCTCAAATGACAAGTGACATTGAACATTTTTTCACATGTTTATTTGCTTTAACTACTTCTTTGCCTGAGAAATGTCTGTTCATTTCATATGCCCATTTTTGGATTCATTCTTTAAATTTGGAAGGTCTGTTTTTTTAAGTTCTTTATAGATTCTAGATAGTAGATCTTTGTCTGAGGAACAGCAGGTGAAAGTTTTTTCCCACATTGTAGGTTGTCTCTTCACCTTGTTGGTGGTTTCTTTTGCTGTGAAGAAGCTTTTTAATAAGAAGAGATCCCACTTATTGATTGTGCTAGTTCACAGTCAACTGAGGTTTTGTTCATAAAATCTTTTCCTACATTAATCTCTTCAAGAGTTCCACCCAACCTCTATTCCAGATGGTTCAGATTTTCTGTTTTACTATTTAGATCTTTCCTCCATTTTGACTTTTAGTTTAGGGCATGGTGAGAGATATAGGTTTAGTTTTAATCTTTGACAACTGAAACCCAATTTTTCCAGCACCATTATCAAAAAGGCTTTCTTTCGTGCAGTGAGTGTATTTGGATCCTTTGTCGAAAATGAGGTGGCTGAGTACATCTGAAGTTGTTTCTGCCTCTTGTAATCTGTTCCATTGGTCCTCAGGTCTATTTCATTGACAATACCATGCTGTGTTGATCAGAAGAGCTTTGTAGTACAGTTTCAAGTTGAGGATCTCGATACCCAGTTCTATGTCTCTGTTGTCTAAAATCGTTTGTGCTATTCTAGGTCTCCCCTTGTTACAAATGAATTTTAGAATTGTTTTCTCAAGGGCCATGAAGTATGCAGCTGGAATTTCAATTAGGATTGCATTAAATGTATATAGCAGTTCTGGAAGTATGGCAAATTTCACTACAATGATTCTTCCTACCTAGGAGCAAATGATGACTTTCCATTTTCTGATATCATCTTCAATCTCTCTTTTGAGAGTGCTATAGTTTTCAGAGAAGAGGTTTTTGATTTTTTTTTGTTAGGTTGATTTCTAGGTATTTCAGATTTTTTGATGCTATTGTGAAAGGAATTGTTTTCCCTATTCTCTCTCAGTGAGTCTGTTGTTAGTGTAGAGGAAAGCTATTGATTTATGTGTGTTGACCTTGTATCCAGCTACATTACTGAATTTCCTTATTAAGTCCAGAAGACTTTTGGTGGAGTTCTTGGGGTCTTCTATATGGAGTATCATTTCATCTGCAAATAATGACAATTTGACTTCTTCACTTCCTAACTTTTTTCCTTTTGTTTCTTTCTCTTGTCTAATTGCTATGGTTAATGTTTCCAAGACTATATAGAACAGGAGTGGTGACAGTGGACATCCTTGTTTTGTTCCTGTTCTTAGTGTGAAGGATTTCAGTTTTTAACCATTTAGTATGATATTGGGTGTTGGTTTTTCATAGAGGGACTTTATGAGATTGAGGTAGAGACCTTCCATTCCAATTTTTTGTAGGGTTTTTTTTTTATCATGAATGAGTGTTGGTTTTATCAAATGCTTTTATTGCATCTAGTGAGATGATTATATGGTATTTGTGCTTGGCTCTATTGATATAATGCACTGAATTTATTGATTTACATATAGTGAACCATCCCTGCATCCCAGGGATGAATTCCACGTGGTCAGGGTGTATGATCTTCTTGATGATCTTCTGCATTTTATTTGCCAGTATCTTATTAAGGATTATTGAGTTTGGTCTATAGCTCTTTTTTTGGCTGTGTCTTTCACTGCTTTGGGGATCAAGGTGATGCTTGCTTTGAGGAATGAATTTGGGAGTATTACTTTCCTTTCAAATTCATTGAAGAGTTTAGACAATAGTGGCAGTAGTTCCTCTGTAAATGTCCTGTAAAAGTCAGCAGTGAAGCCATCAGGACCCAGGCTTTTCTTAGTCGGTAAGTTTTAAATTACATTTTCAATTACATTGATATTGGGTTTTTTAGAATTTTTAGGTCTTCTTCATTCAACTTTGGAAATTCATATGTTTCTAGGAATCTGTCCATTTCTTCTGTGTTTTCATCTTATTGGCATATAGGATCTTGAACTAGTTATTTATGATCATCTGGATTTCTGCTGGGTCTGTTGTAATTTCATCCTTTTCTTTTCTAATTGCATAGATGACAGCCGTTTCTTTCCTTTTTTGATAAGTTTGGCTAAGAGTGTGTCAATTTTGTTTATTCTTTTAAAGAGCCAACTCTTTGCTTGATTGATTTTTTTTGTATTGTTCTCATAGTCTCCATTGAATTGATTTCTGCTCTGATCTTTGTAATTTCCTCCCTTGTATGAGCTTTGGGTTTGTCCGGCTTTTCTTTTTTCTACAAACTTGAGGTTCACCATCTGGTTGTTTAATTGAGCTTGCTCTGTTTTCCTAATATGAATATTCACTGCTATGAATTTCCCTCATGAGACTGCTTTCATTGTGTCCCATAGATTTCAATATGTTATATTGGCATTGTCATTTAATTGCAGGAAGTGTCTGATTTCTTCTTTAATTTCCTCTGTGACCCAACACAGAAGTGTGTTGTTTAATTTTCATGTGTTCATGTAATTCTTGCATTTTCTTTTTCTATTGATCTCCAGTTTCATTGTTCTATGGTCTGATAATATACAGGGGATAACTCCAAATCTTTTGAACTCACTTAAACATGTTCTATGAGCAAATAGGTGGTCTATTTTGGAGGACAACCCATGTGCAGCTGAAAAAAATGTGTATTTTGATTTTGTGGCGTTTATTACTCTGTACATATCTATATAGTTCATTTTTTCAAGAGTTTGAGTTCCAGGATTTAGTTGTTTATTTTTTGTCTAGTTGATCTATCTATGTGTCACATTGGTGTATTAGTGCTTATTTGATTTTTCATGTCTGCTAGCATTTGTTTTATATAGTTGTGTGCACTAGTGTTTGGTGGACATGTATTTATGATTGTCATCTCTGCCTTTTGGATTGTTCCCTTTACAAGGATGTAGTGGTAGTGTCCTTCTTTATCTCTGTTAGTCAGTGTTGGTTTGAAATCTACTTGATCTGCAAATAAGATATCTAGTCCTTCTCTTTTGGGGGTTCCTGTCATATGGAGTATTGTTTTGTAACCTTTAAATTTCAGTCTATGAGTTTCTTTTTGAATTAAATGTATTTCTTTTATATAGCATATTATTGAATTTTGCTTCATGATGAATTCTGCCAGTCTATTTCTTGTGATTGGTGAATTGAAATCGATAACATTGATGGTCATAACTGATACATATTGACTTATCATTGTCATGACCTTTTCTTTTTGTTGGATTCTCCCTCTTTCCATTTAAATTTTTATCATGCCCAATGGATTCATTCTCCTGGCCTTGTTGGAGTTGTGATCTTCTTGTCTTTTCCTAGGATATTGTTTAATGTTTTTGGAGTGCTGGCTTGGTATCCATGAAATTCCTAAGGTCCTTTTTCTCATGAAAGTATCTCATTTCTCCATCAGTTTTGAAAGGTAGTTTTGCAGAACATATCAATCTGGGTTGGAGTTTGTTTTCCTTAAGGTATTGGAATACATCACTCCAAGCCTTTCTTCCCTGAGTGTTTCTATTGAGAAACCTGCTGTGAGTCTGATGTGCTTTCTTTGCATGTGATTTGTTTATTTTCTCTAACTGCTTATAGATTTTTTTTTCTGTTGGGTTTCTGGAATCTTAAATATTATATGCCTATGCGTAGATTTTTTTTTTGATCAAGGTTAGTTGAAGTCCTATATAACTCACTTATGTGTATGTCAAGTTCTTTTTCCCTGCTTGGGACGTTTTCTGCTATCACTTCTGTGAACAGTTTGTGTTTTTTTTTATGTTGCCTGTCTGCACTGTCTCCTGCTTTCTAGTTGACTTTGATCAGTCTTATGTTATTCTTCCTTGCATTGTCTAGCTGCTGCTGGATTGATTTCTCATGGTCCCTTACAATTTTGAAGCAATTTTTCTTTTCCTGGTCACTAATAGCAATCTTATCTTCTATATGTGAAATTCTGTCCTCATATTGGCTCATTCTGCTGTGTAAACTTTCAATGGAGTTTTTAATGTCCTGGAAATCTGTTTGCATCTGTTTTATGAATTCCATTTGTTTCCTATGTTGGGATTCCATCAGGTTCCTCAGATCCTCTATTATTTTTATCGTTGTCCTCTCTAGATTTAATCATGTATTGCACTATGGGCCCCATCTCTGCTGTTATCTGAGAAATTATTTCTGATTTCATTTTATCCATATCCTCTTTTGTTTCCAGTTCATGGAGTTTAAGTGGTTGAGTGTCAGATTGCTCCATCTCATTTCCCTTTGAGGTTGCTTTGGATGATCTGGAAGTGTGGTTTTGAGAGTTGTTTACATATCTTCTCATTTCAACAGGTGGGTGTTAGGGGTGTGTGGTGCTAGTGCCTGCATGAGTCACCTTCTCCTCGCTGGGAGTGGCTCTGCTCCTTGTTGCTGGGGGTGGTGGTATGGTGGCCCAGAAGGCTCATCTCCTTTGTTTGGGGGACAACTTTGCTCCTGGGCACTGTTTGTGGTGTTATGGTGGCTCAGAATGCTCCTCCTCAGCACTGGGGGTGGATTTGATCCTCTGCTCTGGGGGCCCATTGGACCATCTTTTGATCCATATTTCTGCCAACAGTCAAATCACCCATTAACACATTGTTCAAACCCCATGAGCTATAACATTAAATTAAAAGAACTCTAGTTAAATTTAAAAAACTCTCTAGTTAATGTGCCCATATCAGCAGACTCAGACTTATTTAAAACCATTTTCTTGCCACCAGTACCCTACACCTTTAAAATCCATCCCCATACTTATACTTGTTCATTAGGCCTCTTCTTACAAGAGTTAGAAATCTCAAGAAATTCTTAGGGAGTATAATGGAGTTCCTCATGGGTCCAATGTAACCATCACCTTTAGGAGTCTTCTGCAATTTGAGCCTGGTCTAGAGGCAAAAATGAATGGTGAGGGTGGGTGCTGAGGAATGTCAATACAGAGTTAGTTTCTTCAGGTATAGGAGGAGAGAGAGGGTTAGGATGCCTCCACCACTGTGGGTGGGTAAATTTCTTCCTCTGGCATAATAACTTCATTTAGAAACTAAGTGCTCAAAGTCCCAGCCTCCTCGGGATCCTCCCACATATTTCCACCTCAATTTATGTGATCCCATTCTTTTTCCATTACTATCTTCTCCTTTACTTCAGATGCCCTTTGAGGCTAAGCATTAAATTTATTTTGTATTTCAGCCAATTAAATTATGAGGTCCTGTGTTTGGTTTTCTGCAATCTCAGCCCAGTGACTAAAGGAGGGAATAGTCTATTTTTTAGGACACACTTAGAAAGTTTTAGATTCTTTTTTTTTGGTACTGGGGATTGAACATGGGACCTTGTGCTTTCAAGGCAGGTGCCAGAACCACTGAGCTAAATTCCTGGCCCTGGTTTTAGATTCTTTATGTGTGTATGAAGCTGAGAATTTTGAGTCTTTGAGTTCATTCTCTTTCTTTATTAATTTGTTCTCACTTTTAGAAGATGTGAGATTTTCTATGAATGTTTTGAGCCCTTATTTTCCTCCACTTATTTGTCCAGATATGCTAAGACCAAGCAGACTGCAGTATTATATTTTTCACTCTGCCAAAAATATTCTGAAGTGTGATATATGGAGACACTAAATTCCTTACATTTCACAAGTGGTAAATTAAGATAATCAAATAAATCTGCATTATATATTACTTTAAAAATTTTACAACAAGGACTATCATTACTATGCACATCATCAGAAGGGGAGACTGGTGTCTTTTGTTCTTGTCAAATTAGAGAGTCAACTCCAGGAATTACTAAAGTCATTAAAGAATTTCATTATTACACTTCTGTTTCTTTAGAGTCACTCCTGGTTCAAAATCTGTATTAGTCAGTAATAATTAAAGAAACAGATTTAATAAAAGGCAAAGACTGACACTCCTTCAAAGAAATAGAGTGAGTGTTCCTTCTTCTTTCTTATTTTTCTTCCATTCAGGCTACTGGATAGTTCTACTCACACCCAGGTTGGGTCGTTTCTTTTCAGTAAATCCATTCAGTCATATCATAAACTATGCTAAGCCAATCAGTTGGGCATTTCTTACTCAAACTGACACAATGGTTAACTATCACATATACCTAAAATGTACTTAATATGGATTTACTGATAATAAATATTTTTTAATAATTTAAATTAAGCTTACATAATGATCTTCTAAATAGTGAAGAACACAAAAGCTATTGCCTGGAAATATAGTCATTTACCTACACATGTAGATTTAAGTCTCTCTGTTAAGTATGCAAGCCACTTTATGCTTTTGCTGATTCACTGCTTTACTCAATAAAAGAATGTGATATAATTTATTCGTTAATTATCAAGACAGTATTTTTTTCAAAATTCTTATGCCTTTCATTACATCATGCAAGAGAAAATTATCTGATAGCATGTGAGTGGAGACTGTGTTTGAAGTACAACAACTGAGATATACTCAATTTTACTATCAATCACTTATATTTTTCTCAATAAAAACCAATAAGGTTTGTTTAGTAATAATCCCTGCATGATTACTAATTAAAATATATCAAGTTGCATAGAAAATATTTCCACTTGTTTCCATTAGATAAAATTGGACTCTGGAATGAGAGTTAGGAAATTACTATTTTAGACATGTTCCATTGACCTGTTACCAAATATACAGTGTGTAAATCTATCCACTTCTCTCAGCTGTTAGTGCTTCTTGGCAGTATGGATAGAATCATCCAGCTTCACAACACTGGGGCACCTAAAGGAAATTTGGAATTTAAATATTTAGTTTCTAATATTTAGTTGTAGTTTTGTTCAAATAGATCACTCTATCTTCAAACAACTAGCATGTTGCAAGAGACAGCTGTTAACGGGCACTGGGGTGTGAAATGATGCAAACCGCTAAAATATTCCTCTACCTCATGCACAATATTACCACCTGGTCTTTATGAATATTTTAGTTTTACACCCAGAGTGTTCTTTGTTATGATTTTTGAATAATTTAATGTTGTAACCTTTGCTAAATAAAGATACAGGCACCATGTGTCCATAATGTAGACACAAACAAGAGCTTTTATACCTTGTTTCTAGTTCCATGGGATAGTCCTAACAGAGATAAAAGTGCGAGTAGGAAAGTATCAGTCTCTAATAGCTACAGTGATTGTGTTCACTTATTGTGAGACAAGAAAGGGTTTATTTAATGTTTAACAGTGATTTTTACTTTTAATTTCTCCTACATACCAGGATTGAGATAGGAGCTGAGGAGTGAGAAATGAAAGTCAGTCAATCTTTTCCAAATACTTGCATATCATTATATAAGTACCACAAAAACAAGCCCATATAGAAAAATGAAAACAACTGCAGATCCCAGTCATTTTGCTTGAATGGTATGAAACTGAGTCTTTTATCAGTAGTTTTATTAATAATATCTAAATCACATTTAGGCTTATAGTATATATCTATCACCTATTAATAACAGTATGAGCATTTATCTATTTATCCCCTACTTGATACAGTTGTACCAACTAGGAATAAACTTCAATGACAATGCTGAGTCTCAGAGGTACAAATAACCTGCTGTATGTTACAGAAATAAAGGATTGAGACAGTATTCAAAATTAAATTGTCAGTCCCTGAGCTTGATCCACAAAACATTTTCTGTTTCTAAATCAGAAAATTTCCAGCAGAGATTCAGAGGTCTACATCACACTTTTGTTTGAGGAATGGTAAACTATTCCAGTTTTCTGAGCAGGAATGAAATCAAACCCTGAATTGATTTCTCTCCTTGAGATTGAAAAATAAGAAAAAAACTTTGTAGGAGAATGTGGAGGGATTCCAGAAAAGCCTGGAGTGCAGAACAAGAATGAGGTTAGTTCTAATAATTTTGTTCCTTCTCTATCTTTAATCTTTGCCTCTGATCTCAGAAATCCTCCCTAGAGTGGATGCAGTCAGTGTCACCTCTCCTATTTCCTTGATCCACTTGGCACTCCAGAGAGTAGAGCACAGTGAGAAAGGGGTCCCTTCCTAGAGAGGCAGGGAACAGAGATGGGTGCTGGGATTGTCAAAGGAACTCTATGTAGGCTTCACCTGGCAAGATGCCTTGTGTGTGTTATCAGACAGCCTTATGTAAGCACATCTTCGTTCAATTCTACCCAACACCCTGTAATTGATTATACAATAATACTGTACTGATTTTTTAAACTTTTAAATAAAATGATATAAGATCTTATCCTTGAGAAACATTGTACAGATAAAATGAAACCATTTACAGGAACACAGAAGCGAGATGCTGCCATTTACCAATCTCTCAATATCGATTCACAATGCTGTGATCTTCATCATCATTACACTCATATTTCTTTGGAGGTGCTGAGTTAGCAGTATATAGACAGCCAAAATGCACAATCATGGATTAGATTTTTATGGGGAGCAGGCCCAGTGTGGGAATAAAGAAAAAACAATTGAAATGTTTAGTCTTCCATGAAAATTGAGTCAAAACTTCAAAGTGCTAACAGCTAAAACTGTGAACAATCCAATCATACCTTCTCACTATATACTTTGATATATGTGTTCATGATGAGAAACAATGGTTATAATAGTCCTATTTCCATCCATCCTCTCTCTCAACACTTACTGAGTGAATAAGACTGTGGCTCTACTGGGTTCTGTCTAAAACTCTGAATCCCATACCACTCACCTGCCTGAAAATCAGAGAGAGCTCTAAGTCAACTCAGGGAATCAACCATGTCAGCTATGGGCTTTCTATTTCAGAAAACCATGAGGAGGAGTTGTAGCAATGGTGCCAACTGGAATGGAGCTATCAAAATGAAAGGCTGGAGGAATGGATGAGTATGGACTATTTTATGACCTTGGAGGCTCACTGTGAATAGCTACCTAAATTGAACCATGTTATTGCCATGTCTAACTTCAGAAATTAAATGGAAGTTGATGAAAAAGAGAAAATGAATGTCTACAAAAAGCACTGGATTCTTCCTTTACTCAGGAAGAATTTCAAGTGTACTGTTTGGCAATGTATTCCCTAAAAAATAAAGTCCCTGAGTAGAAGGGAGGGAGAACCCCTATAATCCCAGCAATTGGGATGCTGCTGCAGGAGGATCATCATGAGCTCCAGGCAAGGATAGGTTACATATTGAGTTTTATCCCAGGGTGAACTATATCGTAAGATCCTGTGTTAAGAAAAAAGTCCTCAAAATTTTATTTCCACTGTTTATTGTGGTAAGATATAAATAACTAAATGTTTCATTTTAACTAACTTTAAGCACAGTTTGAAAATATTAAACAGAGTATCTTTTTCTGCAAACATTGCTCATACTCATCTTCAGATAATTATTATCTTCCCACCTGAAACTTTGCACTCATATGAAAAATCCTAAATTCCATCATCAGCCTATCAGCCATGACTCAAATATGAAACACCAAGCATCTAAACTAATGTGTCAAAGAGACAGTATTTATCAGTGGATTTAGGGTGTATAATTTCTCTACAGTTTCAAACCTACATTCCAATGAATGCCAAATGTCCTGGGATTAAATTCTCCAACTGTGGAGCCTTTTTAAGGTGCTCCTAATGTCCCTGTTCCTCAGGCTGCAAATGAAGGGATTCAGCATAGGGGTGACTACAGTGTACATCAGTGAAGCCACCATACCCTTGCTGGGAGAATATGACACAGATGACCCAATGTAAGTTCCAAGGCCTGTTCCATTAAATAAGCAAACAACTGACAGTTGGGAATTACAGGTAGAAAAGGGTTTGTATGTCCCACCAGATGATGGTATTTTGACAATGGAAGAAAAATTTTATAGTAAGAGAAAAGGATCCCTAACATGGGATAAAAGCCCAAGATGGCACTAACAAAATATGTGACCATGGTTTTGATTAAGGTATCAGAACATGAAATATTAAAAACTTGAGAAGGATGACAGAAGAAATTAGCAATTTCCACATCTCTGAACCAGAGCTAAATTTTGCAGCTGGCAGTGCAAAAGGCTAACAAAGACAGAAAGCAAAAGTAATAAGACACAAAGGTGAGGATTCATAATGACTGCATAGTCCAAGGTGTGGCAGATGGTCACAAACTAGTCATAGGCCATCATAATCAAAAGCATGTCATCCATAGATAAAAATATGACAAAAAGAGACATCTGTGTCAGGCAGCCCACATAAGACATGACTCTGGTCTGAGTTAGGATGTTCACAATTATGTCTGTGACGATGGTGGAGATGAAACAGATGTCTACAATAGGTTGAGAGGAAGAAGTACATGGGGGTGTGGATGTGGTAGTCAGAGGTTATGGCCAGGATGATGGGCAAGTTCCCAAGCACTGTGCCCGGGCACATGGACTAGAAGAGACCAAGGAGGACAGGCTGCAAGTCTGGATCTTGTGAGAAACCAGTGAGATGGAATTCTGAGATTGAAATTGGATTATGTGTTTCTATAATGCTTGAATACCTTTCCAAAAATTCATTGTAAAAAATGAAAACAATAAATATTACACAAGATTCTCTATATGTAATAAATTCATATTTTACATGCCAAGCATTTCCATACGGTGTCTAAAATCCTTTAGCTATATTGCTCCATTGTGAAAGCCCTATTCTCAAGAACTCTTTCATTATTAAGTTATTCATTATCCACCTTGTTCTATACACTCTTACTTTGCATTCCAGTTTGCAAAGCTAAAACATGACAGTTCATAATTCTACGATCCCAGTAAAATACTCCTAAGTTTAAAAAAATGAATAGATGATCCTATTAAAAGAAAATTAAGCATTCAAATATAACTTATTCTTTAAAATAGTACAAATTCCTTTACATCTGTTGTCTATAATCACTACAATATCTAGGTGTGCATGGTCTGAACCTTAAAGTTGATTGTTGATAATCAAAATACATAGCATTGAGCCAGTTAACTCCCAGGAATTTTCCATCATTCTTTAGTTTTCTGATGCTCATTTTTCAAGGATGTTAGAGCTGCTGGCATCCTTGTTGTTTATAAATTATTTAATATGTAACTCCTATCATCGTATATGGCAAATTCAAATTTGAATAAGCAAGTTCAAATGCATGTGTATAATTTTATGACATAATAATTATGGATGTGACATTAGTGCATACTGTACTTATCAATGATTAAGAACAATAAGGTATAAGAAGCATATTTGATATTTAAATATATATTGTATATAT
>NW_004624876.1:3311783-3341016 GCF_000247695.1 Heterocephalus glaber
AAGATTTATGAAAACTGAAAATTAGAAGAGAAGACTATGAGCAAAATCAGAAGGGAGTATCTGAATAGCCTCTTGAGAAGTAGAAAGTCCCAGACATGACAAAGGGAGCGGAGTTTCTATTTTCTTGTTCCATCAATGTTAACAAGTCCTCAGAGACTGAGATATTTTGAACCAATTTATCTAATTATTAACTGTGGACATTGAGCTCTCACACCCACACAACTGTAAATAACCAGACCATGTCCTCCAGTCTTTAGGTTTGCTGGTCCCTCTCCAGTGGGGTGTGTGCATCTCCTCTCATCATTTTCTGCCTCAGGGGGTCCGTGTCTGTATCTGGCTTCCTGAAGCTGTGAGAACAGTCCAATCTATTGCTCATCAGGCAGGGGGCAGGCGATGATGGATCATAACTCCTTTGTCATGCTCCAGTATAGAGGTAGCACAGGTTGGTGAGTGCTGTGGGAGAGAGCAGATGCTGGAGGGACTCAGAGAACACTGCTTCTTCCTCATCAAGTCAACCATCTGGAGTAGCTAGATGGAAAGAACCCTAAGTGCAAAGGTTTAACTCAAAGGCAAAGGAACATTTTTAACAAATTATCTTTTACATTAAAAATTAGTTGACATAATAGCTACATATTTATGGGGCACACAGTGAAAATTTGACACATGTATACAGCAGGTAATGATCAGATTAAGGAAATTAGCATTCCTGGTTCTTTAAATGTTTGTCATCGCTTGTTTCAAACTCCTCCCTTGTAGTTTTAATAACATGCACAGTTAATTGTTGTAAGCTATTGTCACCCTCGTGCTGTAAAACACTGGAATATGTTCCCCCATCTACTGAATTTTGGTGCTTGCTATCCAGGCCCTTTCTCCTCCTATCCCTTTCCAGCCTCTTAGTGACCATGATTCTACTTTCCAGTCTTGGTTCTGTTGAGGATGAAAGAACCCTCATTCACAGTTCTGCTTTCTTCTCACAGTGATTGTAGCCTCCTTGGGCATATCTCTTAACAGAGTAGGAAATTAGTCCCCTAAACTGTGCCCTAAATGCTTCAAAATGATCGTGAATGATGATAAGGATGAAGAAGATTAGGAGGATGACATATTAGTATAACCATAATATCATCAACTTTTATAAAATTTCCCCAAGTGCCAGTCTCTATGTAGTTTACTTAATTGCATCTACATAACCACTTCCAGGATATAAGTGCACACATTGTTATTCTTTTGCATAGGGAAAACATAGTGGTTTTTTATATAATTTGCTCCATATTCTGGGATGGAACTGGGGTGAAGCCAGTTTTGAACTGAACATTCTCACTGCAGACACAGGGCAGCTGGTCAAGGTTCTCCTGTGACAACACAACCAGCAATTTCTCTCCTCTTTCACCCCAGCAGATACCCCCAGCTCACTGTGCTGTTTTGAGGGCTTCCTGGTAGACCTCTGTGGAGAAGAGTTGGTGCTCCTCACTACTCTAAACATGGACAGGAAGGCTGAGATCACAGACAGGAATCACAGAATGAGCTCACAACAATGAAGGGCATATGCCTTCTCATACCTGCTCCTGAATTTCCCTTCAATTGCCAGTTTTCTTTCCCATTCTTGAAATTTAGCCTTTCTCCATCTCAAAGGAAGACTTCACATCGAGGACTCAAGTTCTGCTCATACTTAGGAAACTGAATATTGCTAGAAGTTACTCAATTATTTGAGACCTGTGGATCTGTACTTTTAACTTTCTCAAATTTAACAAACAGAATAGTTTATTTAATGCATCTTTGAGATTAAATGATGAAAATTTGATACCTTCACTCTATGTATTCTGTGCTTATTTTTGAGCCTCAATATTAGCATCAGAGTTGATTCCTAGCTGATAGCATGCGAATGAGTCAGGACTAAATAGATAATCAAAACTACTTATGTGATCAAGTGTGTGTGAATACATGTAAGGGAAAATCATAATTATTATGATAACATTCAACTAAAATAGTCTGTGATATGAAGAATTGGGTTTTTTATTAATACCTGTTACTAGTAGATTATGTTTACATTCATCATGGAAAAGTGGTACGTGTACATAAGGCATCTTAATTCCTTTTTTCAGTCTCTTTTCCTTCTGTCCCTCCCCTCTCCATCTATAACTTTTTAATATATTCCTGAAAAAATCATTATATTTTTGGCCTTAAGTTCAATTTTTGTATGAGTTGATATTGGAATTTGGAGGAAAGTGACTGAATCACATTCTTTTCTGTTTTCCCAGAGTGTCTTTAACACAGAGTTGCCTAAAAAATAACAAATTATCTGGTAAATATTGAACAGACCCTTGTTTGATTCAGAAAAAGTGTCACCTGTGTAGCTTGCACGTTTTGGAGTCCTTTTCTACATGTGCTTACTGGTTTCAGGGATGTCTCATAGGATAAGAGACACAATCCAAGTCTGTTTTATAAATTCTTTATGGAATTTGTAATTTTCCATGGAATCAACAACATTTATATTTTCAAAAACCTTTTCAGATATTTTCATCAACATGAAAAAAGAGGCAGAAAGAGAAGGTGTGTGTGTGTGTGTGTGTGTGTGTGTGTGTGTGTGTGTGTATACTGGAATTGAACACAGAGTCTTTGCAGTAATCTATATCCCCAGTCATATTTGAAATTAATTTTATTTTTATGCAGTATTGTGGCTTGAACCCAGGGTCTTCACATTGAACTATATCCCCAGCACCTTTTAATTAAAAAAAAGTCACAGGGCTTCACAAGTTGCTAAATTGCCCTGACTGGGCTTGAACTTTCGATCTTCCTGCCTCAGCCTCTCTGAGTGCTGAGATTACAGACATGCATTATCATAACTGGCAGAATGGGTAAATATTGTTGCATGGATTGAGAAACATTTTAAGATTCCAAATCATTCTGTGCCTCAGTGCCCAGAGACAAGAAAAATCTTTTTTCTCAGCTATATAATCACATTCAAGGGGGTTAAATTATTATGGGATTGTATTTCATTAATCAACTTGGAATAAATTCCAACAGTGATTCAAGTCTTATTACAAAACAATGGGCAAATATTTATCTTCATCTCTCTTCCCTCTCTTCCGTGCCCTACATGTCTCGAGATAAATATTTCCAGATAAGGAAAATTACCACAGAGAGGCAGAGTTGCTTACATATCCTGCCAGGGGAAGTGTTTGAACAATGTGGGACCCAGACTTTGGTCTGCTGACTATAGTCTCAGGCTGTGTTCCCCCAAGCAGAGCTCAATGAGTGTATCTCTTGTAAAATTTGCTTGAGTACCACTGAATGAACCAAAACAGGCTGTTAATTCTCTCTCTTGGGATTTGGTAATTTGATCTGTGAAGCAGGAGAATGAATCAGTGGTTTACAGGGGCTTTTATGACATAACAGTTGTAATGGTTTCTATGAATGATAATGCTTTTTACAGCCAAGTTTTGATATCTAAAACATGTAAATATTACTACCTATATGAGGATTTTCACATTGAGTTATCATGGAATGATTATAAGACAAACTTCAGGAATGTTTGTCCCTTGATAAGACAATGTAATTGATAGCAACACCCATTTTTCTATTGAGAAAACAAATATAGGCAAGAAATCGTAACACTGAACATGCACTGGATTTTACCACTCCAATAGTTACCAACAACACACATATCATATAGGAAGTCTCACTTGTGCAATGAGAGAGAAAAGCTCATAATTTTGATTGATCATTGCCTAAGAAATTTCTTACTTATGTGATAAGAGGGAAAAGTTCAGAATTTAATTGATTATTGCCATAAGAAATTGTATTGCAAAAAAGGTGTTAAGTAAAATGAAGTCTAATCCTCTGGAATTAAAGTATTATGCATCGGTTAAAGGGTTATGTTTCAATATGTACATCATGGAGAGGTGTTGAATAATGTTTTCCTTCAATGTTGAAGTAAACAAGAAGGTTTTAGATATACTATATATGGTTGCCTACTAGTTACACAAATTTTCAAGAAAACTTACAAATACTTATATTAATGCACATGTTATGGGATCATTGACAGAAAATACACTCACCAATTTAATAACAGTTGTAGTTGTTGCATCTGGAGAACAGATATATAGAGGAATGAAATTATGCAAGGGTGTAAGAAAATGAAAAAAATTACTGGTTAATATTTCTAATCTCCAGAAAATAGTAGTTCTGAAGTAAATAGTGAACAATAAAAATGCACATATGCTATTTTTATTTATTTTTATAAGCCCAAAATATAAATAAAGACCAAAATGAAAGAAAGATAACAGGACATAGGGAGTCAGAGTTTTCTCAAATGGGAAGGGGATCAAGCATTGGAGGTTGGGGATAAAGGGGAACAGGAAGGGGATGAAAAAGGAATTTAGATGTGTTATGTATATGAACCAACTCCTCACAAAATGTAAGCTTTACGTATGGTAAGCTTGTACTAGGAATGGAGTGTTTTCTAGGGCACAGTAATATTTGAAGGCTTTGGTGCTCTATGGTGAGCCACTATGAACCACACAAGTAGGGGACACTTATTTGACTGGTTCTAAGCTGGCTAGGGCATTGGCATATTTTCAATACTCACAGGTAAGTATAATAATCAACTAGGATTGATGACTATTGTTCTAGGTATTTTATATATTTTACTTAATTCACTTTCTTAAGAATACCTCTGTAAGCTAAGCCTATTTAAGATTTACATTTTACTGACATGGAACTCCTTGGCTATTTGTTATATTAGCCTCTTGTACTTTTATCTTTTCTGTTTTCTCCCAAATTAAACCATACTGAGATGCTAAGAGAAAGGAGAATTGATTGTTGCCTTCAGGGGGACAATTGGAGGGTTGAAATCCCTGACTCAGGAAAGATAGCAGTGAACAGCTGGTGACTAGATATAAGAAGGCTGGATGCCAGGCCTGGCTTTGGGGCACACCCTTCTTAATTCCTCAACTGTCAACAGAAGAGTTTGATTTGTGGAGAATACAACACTTCCAATTGTCTAAGATTAGCAATCCATTTAAGGTGATCAAATCACTCTACATTATGTGCCTACTTCCTAACCTCATTCTGTATCCCATATATATATTTATTAAAATTTGTCAATAAACTAAAAGAAATAGATTTAAGCATTTTAACCAAGCCATACAACAAAATCTAAAGGGACAGAGAAGTGTCAGATACCAAAAGTTTCCTTGGGAATGTGAGATGTTGATATAAGTTAATATTGAGTAAAATGAAAATTAGAAAGAAAATATTTCTACTTTTAATTTTCTATTTTTGTTTTTTGAGACAGAGTCTCACTCTGTACCCCAGGCTGGCCTCAAACTCACAATGATCCTTCTGCCTCAGCATCCTGAGTGCTGGGATGAAAGGTATGTGCTATCATACCTAGAATCAAAAAATATTACTTACATGCTAATTATTATTTAATGACTCAAATTTGCATTATTGATTCCATCTATGGGGTCAGTGATGATGTTGTACAGTTTTGTGCATTAAACCAAATTGAAATTTTTGTTAAAATTTGAAGCCCATTCAAACAGGGATAGCTGTTATGTTTGAGAAGACTTTAAAGAGATGATTGAATCTATGCTTTTAACTGAGCATTAATTTTCATAAAAGAACAAAATAAAAACCAAAAGATAAAAATTCATGTAGATAACTGGCACATAAAATGTTTCTTGGTTATGAATATTTGACTTTTATTCAGAATCCAGATATAGCTTTAGCAATTATAAAGCTTATCAATATTCTATAATGGGATTTTTGGCTTTGTATTTTAATAAAAAAGGGCTCCATCATACTTTATTTGAATTAGAATGTTTTCTTAATAAAAGAATATTTATTATTCTATACTTAATCTACTTTTTATTAGTACATGTTTGCCATATATAATGGTCACGTTCATCATGGGGAATTTGTACCTGTACATAACACATCTGAATTCTTTTTTTCCCACTCCCCTCCCCCATTCAACCCTTTTTCCATTCCTCAATTTCAAAAGCTGTTTCCACTTTTTCTTTCCATTTTCTCTTTCTAAAATATCCCTTTATCTCCCTTCCCTTCCACCTCTCTTGTTTCTCTTCTCATTTGAACATGTTCTTGCAACTTTCCAATATCTAGCCTCTAAAAGAATAATTTACTGTTATCACAAATATATCCCTAATGTTTTAGCGTTTTAAACATACTTTAGTTGATTGTCTCTTGATTAGATGTATCTAATGAGGTGACTATCTCAAAAAATCAATGATTAATCAATTATGATAAGATTGAGTTTCTCACATGTGAGAAATATTGTTGAGTCCATGGGGCTCAAAAGTCAGAATTGTTACCAAGGAGGTTCTTTCATCCAAAAGATAGACACAATGTTGTTTACTAGTTAACCACTTACCAATGTATTATTTAAATATCAAATGATCCCAAATTGTTTATTTTTCAGTAATTTTTATAAGATAATATAATATAAAATAAAGAAATGAAAATTTTATCAAAAGTATTCAATAATTTTTCTGTGTATGTTATATCTTAAAATATTCAATACACCACCTGATGTTACAATCTGGACAGTAGGATCTAGTCTCTTTCTGAATTATTTTCACATCAATATCTTTCTTTGTACAACACAATTTACACTGTTGTGTTGGCCTTTCCCTTTTTTTTCTGTGAGTGACATAATTTCAATAAAACGTCTACCCACTAAATGTAATGGTGAAGACATCGATAATGGATGTCATGAATGGAGTTTTGCTATTCTGCATTTTTCAATTATTTGGTCTATTAGACCTAAACTAAACTGTAAATAATTTTTGAACATCCTTGATTTGAATAAATGACAAACAAGTTCCATATTGTTTGGTCCAGAGGTGCGCAACTGTTTTATAGTAATACTTTGCTTACTTTCTGATTAGAGGACAATTTGTTACATGTTGGTTAATTCTATCAAAACCACTCATAAAATTATTGTAATCATTGCACACAACTGGAATTTTAAAAGTTTTATTTCTTCTTTCAAGTCTATAATTCTGTATTATGAACAGTTAAGAAGAAGTCTTTTTGTCTTCGCACTTCATAACACAGACTTTTCCTCTCTGAGCCATTACATTTCTTCATTTTTAAATTTTTTCTTTTGCAGATCCTTTGGCACTTCCTTCCTATTCAGTCTCAGTGTCCCAAATGTGTCCATTTTGTAATGTAAAAGAATATCATTGAGTTTTGGGGAAGTATAAAACTCATATCTTATGTACATATGATAAGAGTTTTTATAGATTGTAGCACAAAATTAGAGTTTATTTTTCACAAATAAAATAAACATGAATTATTGAAAGAAAATAACTGAAATTTATTATTAGATTTCACTAGAAACAAACATTAAAGGCAAATACAACATTCTAAATAAAGAAGTATGCAAAAATGCTTGCTATAAAACAAATAAACAGACTTAGAAGAATATCTCATGCAAATTGGTTGAATCAACTGGGTGAAATAACATCTTTCAGAGCATCATTCAGGGTAGTCAGTAAGTAAACAGATGCACTGCTCAAGTGATGCTTGGGGTAAATGGTTAAATGATTAACTAATTTTCTTTCCTTAAACAACCTTTTTTTCCTCCAAAAGGTGTCCAAGCATTATAAAGGCACAAAATCTAACACAGGTCTCAGAATTTCATCTCATGGGTCTCTCAGATGATCCAGACCTGCAGCCCATTCTCTTTGGGCTCTTCCTGTCCATGTACCTGGTCATGATGCTTGGGAACCTGCTCATCATCCTGGCTGTCAGCTCTGACTCCCACCTCCACTCTCCCATGTACTTCTTCCTCTCCAACCTGTCCTTGGCTGACATCAGTTTCACCTCTACTACTGTCCCAAAGATGATTGTGGACCTCCAAACTCATAACAGAGTCATCTCCTATGCAGGCTGCCTGACACAGATGTCTTTTTTTATGCTGTTTGGATGTTTGGATAGTCTGCTTCTAAGTGTGATGGCCTATGACCGCTTTGTAGCCATTTGTCACCCCTTGCACTACCAGGTCATTATGAGCCCTCGTCTCTGTGGCTTGTTGGTTTTGATGTCAGTTCTCATCAGCCTTTTGGTCTCCCAGATGCATAATTCAACCCTGTTACAATTTACCTACTTTAAGAAGGAGGAAATTTCTCATTTCTTTTGTGACCCTTCACAACTCCTCAACCTTGCCTGTTCTGACACCTTCACCAATAATGTAGTCATGTACTTTGTGGGTGCCATGTCTGGTTTTTTTCCCATCTCAGGAATACTGTTCTCTTACTATAAAATTGTTTCCTCCATTCTAAGAGTCCCATCATCAGGTGGGAAGTATAAAACCTTCTCCACCTGTGGGTCTCACCTCTCAGTGGTTTGCTTATTTTATGGGACAGGGCTTGGCGTGTATCTCAGTTCAGCTGTCTCACTTTCTCCAAGGAAGTGTGCAGTGGCCTCAGTAGTGTACACTGTAGTCACCCCCATGCTTAATCCATTCATCTACAGCCTAAGAAACAGAGACGTCAAGAGAGCCATGTGTAGGTTCCTCAGAAAGACAGTCTGATTTCAGAAAGACAGGAAAATTCCACCTCATTCATCACAGCATTTTTTAGCTCTAATGACTTGCATTCATCTTCCTGTTTCATATCTAAATGTTGTTTTTTTTAACTCATCTCTTCTGAGAATGTTGGAGCACTCTGTATTCACTTCATTTGTACATTCCTGAATCCTGTTATAGCTATGGAGCCTTTTGTAGCTTATTATGAATGATCCAAGCACACTAGAAAGATAAGCAATTCTTTAAAAAATACACTTACAATAGATATTTCCCTGAAAGAGCTGAAGACCTCATGTTACAGTGATACATGCATACCCACCTTTATAGCAGCACAATTCATAATAGCTAAATCTTGGCCTATTTGCATGTCCATCAACAGGTGAATAGATAAAATGTGCTATTCATACACAATGGAGTACTACTCTGCTATTAAGATAAGTTTGAGTCATTTGTAGGAAAATGGATGCAAGTTGAGACCATTATGTTAAGTGAGATAAATCAAATATACAAGTTTAAATATCACATGCTTTTACTTATACAAAAAATCCGAAGCATGAATACAGAGTGAAATAAAAGATAGCTAATACAGAGTAGAGAAATAGATCTTTCTCAAAGTGGAAGGGGATCAAGAGATAGAAGGAGAGGGGAGGGAAGGGAGGGAATGGTGTTAAACAAAGGAACTAAGATGTGCTATATACATGTACCAACTCTACATAAATAATTTAAACATCATGTACTGCAAATGTGTATGAAAAAGATGATCAAGGGACAGATGGAGGGGGATTGGGGAAGGGAAAGGGGATGAAAACAGGAAGTAAGATGTATTATGATCATGTACCAACTCTACACAAAGATTATAAACATTTTAAACTAAAAACCTATACGAATAAAATAACCTTAAAAAATAAATATAATTTACATCTGTTTGGCAGGCATATTCCCATCCTATTAAATCTTTTATTTTGAGACAGAGGCTCACTAAGTTGCCCAGGATGTCCTTGAGCTTGTGATCTTTAATGTGAGCATTTTTAAAGAGCTTTTGATTTCACAGAGACATTTGTTGATACACGTTTACATACCTTCCTTGTATGTGATGTTTTGCTTTTCCTTTGTTACTTTCAGGCTCCTTTCTGTGGATTTGGATGTTTTGCCTATAATATGGGTAAATGTGCTTGTCTTTGATGTTATCATATTTGACGTTTAATTCAGATTTTTGAATATGTATGTCCACTTCTTTAAATTTGAGAAATTTCAACTTTAAGTATTTTTTAAAAATTGGTTCTCTTTTTCGTTCTCTCTCCTTCTTCTTGGAATTCCCATAATAAAATATTTCAGTTCAATGATATCCCACAATTCTGTTAAGATATCTTCATTTTATTTTCTACTGCTTAATTGAGTCAACAATTTTATTTACCCTATCCTTATGTTCACTGATTCTTCATTCTACTTGATAGTCTATAAAATATTTCAATTTCAACTGTATTCTTCAACTTCAAAATTTCTTTCTTTTTAAAAATTTATATTTCTGGTAATGTTCTTGTTTTGTTCATGGATTGTTTTCCTGATTTTGTTTCCTGTCTATGTTCTCTAGCTTGTTGAGCATTTTTCAAATGGTTATTTTTATACTCATTTTATAATACTCGGGATCAAACCCATGGCTTTTGCACTGAGCTATACCTTACTAAATCACTAAGTTGCCCAGGCTGGCTATGAACTTGTGATCTTCTGTTTCAGGCTCTCAGAGTGCTTGGATTCACTTGTGTGGCACTGCAATAGGACCTGATGGTTATCTTGAATTAGTTTTCATATAACCCATTGTTCTTCATTTAAGAAATATTTCATAGTTGCTGAAGATTTAATTTATTCCTTGGACCATATTTCCATTTCTTTACATGACTTGTGTTCTTTGTAGAAATTTGGGCATATAAAAAATCTACCTATTTCAGTTTTAAAATTAAATTCTCAGCTATAATCATAGTATTTTTGTCCTGTGACTAGTATGGGATGACATTAGTTTTATAATGCAGTTTGTATGATCAAGCATTATAAATGTCTCAACAGACACCCCCTGCCTTTCATATTTATCTCTACACTACTGCATTTGGTGTCTTCTCAGAGTCTCCTCTGTCATTTTTCTGCATCTAGCTAAACAGCAGACTTTCTTCCATATCCACTTTGATTAGGAATGTAATAAACTACTCTTTGAATCAAGTAAAGAAAATCTCCAAAGTTTGTTTTCTTCAGCACAGATCTATACACATGATCCTTAATGCAATATTTCAAGAAGTTGTTATTCACATACAAACCACTTTATCCGTGAGAAAGGAAACAATAAACAGAAGCCATTAATATTATTATTGTTATTATAATTATTATTAGCAGTACTTGGAATTGAGCCAAGGACTTTCACACTGAATTAACTCTCTAGCTCTTTTTTTAATTTTTATTTTGAGACAAGGTCTTGCTATGTTGCCTAGGCTGGACTCAAACTTATGATCATCTTGCCTCAGCTTCCCAGAATCCTGTCATTATAGGTATCCTGTCATTTTGGTACCACACCCCAGGACCTGCAGAAATGTTTTACTAAAATATTTAAAAGCTGAGATTACAAATAAATCTGAAGAAAATATATTCTGGAGCTAGGTGATTCCCTTCTTTGAAGGAAAAACATAATCAGAGCTGACATTGGGTTTGGAATGGTTTTGTGTTGCATGATTTCAATGGAGGGGCTCTTCTGGTGTAGCAGACAGCAGGGCCTTTCATAGCACTATACCACTAGGTAAAACTCCAGGAGAAGCTAGGAGATGCCTGTAGGCATACTCAGTGCTCAGGATAATCTGTCCACTTGTTGATTTATCTTGAGGAAATATTTGTTGAGATTTTAGTGGTGTGCTGAATTGAGAAGTATGCTGGAAAGTAGAAAGATAGGACTTTAATGTGCTTTAAGCTCAGAGTTCAGGTAGAAGATGAGAGTTCAGTCCAGTAAGTGCTAAGACAGATGGTGGAAGGGGGAGGGACTATCAGGAACAATGTTTCTTCATCATGTGGACAAACATGACAGTTATAACTGATTGATGGCAGGACAATAAGATACAGAGTCTCAGTTCAATAGACTATATGTACTTTGCTTCTGGGGTAGGGCCTGGGGATTCTCATTCAGAGTTCTGCTCATCTCTCACCCTTCTCTTGAGAAGGCTCAAGAATTTTAAAGGATTGTTGCAATAAGGACCTGATGTCCCTGCTTCAGGTAATGCTGTACATCATCTAAATCATTCAGAGGAGATGTATCTACTTCACAGAGAGAATAACAATCCACATGGTGATGTAGCTAGTATATTTCATAGGCAATAGGTGATGCATTATATTTTATTTAGATGGTTTTAGATATTCTTTAGATAAATAATTAAGAAAATTCTTTATGGATACATAAATTTAAACTGGCATGGAAACCTTGAGAAGGAAGGTTGCTGATGACAGCAATTGCATTTGGAGAATAAGTGTGCAGGTGAGCAGAATAATGCAGAAATATCAACTGCTTGAATTATGTAGGTGTTAGTTTCTATTCGATCAAAGTAGCAGTTATGCTGCAAATAGCATTAGATTATATTTTTAAATTAGTAACCAGTTTAATTGATCAGTAAAATAGAAATAGGAGGTCATATTAATGAACTATTTTCTTTTTTTTTTTTTTCTGTACCAGGGATCAAACTTGGGTCCTTCCGCTTGTGAGGCAGGCAGCAGAACCACTGAGCTAAATCCCCAGCTGAACTATTTTCTAAGTATAGGAAATATCAGAAGAGAGACACTGATCTTGACAGATATGTTGATTAGACTGGTTTAATTTTATCAGAGTATCTGGATATTTTAAGTCTCCAGTTTGAAATATTGATATTTGAAACTGAAAAGCACTAGTGCACTCATGTATCTATTATTTCATTGTTTCCTTTTTATTTCTTTTTTGATGATGTGGATCAATTTTGTGAACTTATGCATGGCAGACAACTGCTCTACTATCCTGCTATACCCCCAGCTCTGACAGTTATCAAGTTTCTTTAAAACACCTGCATAAGTAAACAGTTATTGTTGTTGTATTATAATAGATGAAACTACCAAATGTGTTTCTTATTTCTTGTACTTCCTGTTTTGCATTGCTTCCATATTTTATCATAGATAGTGCATGCTTACAAAATAATGAACTCAAGTATCCTTCAGGTAACTGAAATAAGAGCTTTATAATCCATGTTTCAGGAAAGATTTACTTGAGAGTCTATTAACCAGGGGTAGGAGGAAAGTCAGGTTTCAAACCTGGACATCGGAGCTGACCATGGTGTTAAAGTCCTTCAGTTTCAGGAAGATGATTTATGATCAGAAAACAATAAAAGATCATTTCCAGTTTATTTAAGAATGTAGTTTCATGAAGAATAAATCTGTTTTCACAGCACAAATCTTACCAATATATGGGCTTAACAAAAAGAAATGTATGGAGGAAAAAAACAATTTAAAGAATGTTTCTTAACATTTTATTACTTTTTGGGGGAAGTGATGAGGATTGAAAGCAGGGTTATACACCTATCTCTGTTGTTTTTTTTAAATTTGAGACAAGGTTTTGCTAAATCACCATTTCCCAGATTGGGTTCAACCTTTTAATTCTCCTACCTCAAACTCCCAGAATGCTGTGATTATGGGCATGTGCCCCCATGTATAGTTGTGCTTTGTTACTTTTTAAGCATTGACTTGGGCAGTGTTCACTAATGCCACATTTGTGCTTAGTGATATTATTATGTGCATTCAAAGAAACAAAGCTTATAAAACTTTCACAAAGTCCAAGGATACAGATTATATATGAAATATTTCTTAAAAGACAAACTATTTGATTGAATACATACTTGCACAAAAGAGAGGAAAAAAAGAATCCAAGAATGATGAAAATTTTCTGGGTGATAACAGGCACAAACCTGTATTTACCAATGAACCATCACATTAGTTTAGTGTTCAGATGACATGATATTAATATGTGTGAACTTGTTATAAATATTATAAGTATAGGGATATTGTACCTTGGTTTTGGATAAACATAAGCTTGAATGCTTCTTAATTGCCATTAAATATTTTTCTGAAAGGGGACAAGCTATTATTTACTCTTTATCATTAAATAAAAGAGGAGGCTATATTTTGCTGTGATCACAGACTTCTTAGTTGCTAATATTTTTGTCTATAACATTGTTGAGTGTCTCTAAAGGAGGTGGGCAAGGAAGGATGTGAATAACACAAAGACTGATAATGAAAAACTTATCAAGGGAACTGGTTTTACCACAATTGAGAAATATCACTGAAGGTTAATTTACTTCAAGTACAAATAATTTATGTTTGAATACATTAATTCAAAATACATGCAAAATATAGTGTACTTGTTCATGTGCATCTTTTCTTCCAACTTTTTTTTTCTTCCAAAGGTGTTCAAGTGATACAGAAGCAGAAAATCTAACAAAAGTCTCTGAATTCCATCTCTTGGGCTGCTCAGAGGATCCAGACCTGCATCCCATCCTCTTTGGGCTGTTCCTGTCCACGTACCTGGTCACAGTGCTTGGGAATCTGCTCATCATTGTGGTGTCAGCTTTGACTCCCCCCTCCACACCCCCATGTACTTCTTCCTCTCCAATCTGTCCTTGGCTGACATCTGTTTCACCTCAACCACAGTCCCAAAGATGATTGTGAACATGGTAACTCACAGCAGGGTCATCTCCTGTGTGGGTTGCCTGACACAGATGTCTCTGCTTATTATTTTTGGATGTATGGATGACATGCTCCTGACTGTGATGGCCTATGACTGGTTTGTGGCCATCTGTCACCCACTGCAGTTCCTAGTCATTAGGAATGCTTGTCATTGTGACTTCTTATTTGTGCTGTCTTTTTTGTTTAGCCTCTTGGACTGTCAGCTCCGCAATTTGATTGTCTTACAATTTACTTATTGCAAGGATGTGGTCATTTCCAATTTCTTCTGTAACCCTGCTCATCTCCTTAATCTTGACTGTTCTGACAACTTCTCCAGTAAAATTTTGAAGTATATTGCTGGTTTGTTATTTTGACTTTTTTCCCATCTCAGGGAAGTTTTTATCGTACTATAAAATTATTTATTACATTCTGAGAATTCAATCACCAGGAGGTAAGTTTAAAACCTTCTCCACCTGTGGGTCTCACTTGTCTGTTGTTTGTTTATTTTATGGAACAAGCTTTGGTATGTACTTCAGTTCAGCTGTATCACATTCTCCCACAAATTTTTTAGGGGTCTCAGCCATTTCCACCTTGGTCACCCCAATGCTAAATTCATTCATCTACAGCCTAAGAAACGGACATAAAAAGTAGCTTGAGCAGGCTCCACAGTAGAAAATTCTAATCTTAGGATCTCAAGTATCCAGTATAAATACAGAGTAAATAAGACAGCAAAATTAGACATTTATACCTGTACATTCTGCTTCTGTGATCAAATTGTTTTTGTATTAGATAATTTATTTTCTCACCACATATTTATCATAGTAGAATAGTGGTAGTCAGTATTTGAGCATGGGAAGTATTGGGACATTTAATGGGTACAAAGGTTTAGTTTGTGAAGATGAACAATTTCTGTAAGTGGATTTTGTGGGTGAATGTACTATAGTATGAACGTAATTAATACCAATGAAATCTGCACTTAAAAATGGTGAATATCATCAATTTTTAAATTAAAATTTTGCCATAATACAAATAGAAACACACAAAAAAATCAAGATAAATATTGAAAAGAAACAAAAGAATATATAACAAAGCTTTCTTCTGATTTTAGGAAGAACCCCCAAATTTAGTGGAGATTTATTCTCCCTTCAGCTCCCATTAGTATTAGAAAGTCCTTAGAGTTTGTAATAGACCAACTTGATTAATTGTGAGCTCTATGAATTGAGTTTCCAAGGTCATATAATAGTTAATATTCAGTCTGAGCTTCCAGAAGTTGTTTGATGGCTCCAGTCCAGCAGGCACCATACCTGTCTCACTTCCTTTTGTGGTTCCCCGTGTCTGAAAGTTACTGTATGAGACTGCATTCAAGCCTATTCTGAGGACAGAGCATGGGCTTTCATTGGGAAATAGGTAGAGAAGGGATATTGAATTTTCTATCTTGTCATGACCTTGAAGAGAAGTAGCACAAAGCACTAAATGTGAAGACATGAAGGATGGAGGAAGGACTATCAAGCACATTCAGTATTCATCATCAGGAAAACAATTTCAACTGGGTGGCCAAAGGGGTAGCCAAATTTTACATGCAAAATTTTAGCCATGAGGGCTTTAGAACTGACCTGTATGATTGTGGTGTGGGTTCTCCTAATCTCATGCAAGGTTTTGCATTCCTCTCACCTTGCATTTTCTTTTCAAAGACATCCCATGCAGACAAAAGAAAGTAGATTTCTCCAAACTTGAGTACTTAAGACCCTGAAGAAGGGAAAGAGGAAAATATAGAATTGAAAAAACCCTTAAATAATAAGTGCTTTATAGTCATGTATCCCAATTATAAATTTTAAACTAATTTAGTCTCCAGATTTTGCAACCTGAGTTTCAAAATACTTTCTGCATCTAAAGCAGAATCTGTACCATTGTCAGAATGCAAAATGATGCTTTCGTCCTTAATTTTCCTTATGTTTTTATTTTTTTACATAAATTCTTTTATTGGTACATTTTAGGTGCACAACATGTTTGCATTTATCATTGGGTCCTTGTACCTGTACATGATATATCTTAGTTCTTAATTTTTACCCATAACCTGTCTGCCCCTCCCCCACTCCACCATTCCCTATTTACAAGGCTTTGTTTCCATTTTTTCCACTTCTTATAAATTTTCCTTTACCTTCTTACTTTTCCCCTTCCCCTCTGTCTTTCACTGCCCCTTTGGAACTTTTCTTCCTATTTCAAATTATCAATTATTTGTTGTAATACTTTTAATTCTTATTTATACTTTCAGTTTCTCACACTAGAGAAACTATTTGGTATTTACTCATGTGTGTCCTATTTATTTACTTAAGAGTATGTCCTCAATATGGATCCATTTAGCTATAAATGTTAGTTTCTCATTCTTTATGTCTGAGTAGTAATCCATTTTATTTAAAAACCACATCTTCTTTACCCATTTTCCAGTTGATGGGAACTTGAGCTGTTTCCAAGCTTTAGCTATTACAAACTGTGCCACTGTAAACATGGGTGCACATATATCACTGTGGTATGATTCTTTTAATTCTTTTGGGAAGGTAGCCATCAGGGGAATAGCTGGGTCAAATGGGGCCTCTACCCCACTGAAGTATGTCCATATTGATTTCCACAGTGGTTGCACCAGTCTGCACTCTCACTAACAATTGAGAAGGGTTCCTTTCTCTCCACACCCACACTAGCATTTCTTATTGGTTGATCTCTTGATAGCAGCCATTCTTTCTGGGGTGAGGTGGAATCTCAGTTTTCCTTTTATCTGCAGGTCTCGAATGACCAGTGATTTTGAACATTTTTAAATATGTTTATTTGCTATTTCTACTTCCTTGTGTGAGAAATGTCTGTTCATTTCAGGTGCCCATTTTTGAATTGGGTCTTTGAATTTGGAGGGTCTGATTTTTTTCAGTTCTTTATATATTCTAGAGAGTGGTCTCTTGTCAGAGGTATAGCTACTAAAATATTTTCCCACATTGTAGGTTTTCTCTTAGCTCTGTTGATGGTTTCTCTTGCCGTGCAGAAGCTTTTCAATAAGTTGAGATCCTGGTTGTTGATTCTTTGTACTAGTTCCCATGCTATTGAGGTTTTGTTCATAAAGCCATTTCCTATGCCAATGACTTGAAGAATTCTACCTAACTTATCTTCCACCAAGTTTAGTGTTTCTGTTTGAATATTTAGATCTTTAATCCACATCAATCTAGATTTAAGGCATGGTGATAGACATGGGTCTAGTTTTAATCTTCAGCAGGTTGAAATCCAGTTCTTCCAACACCATTAAATTAAATAGCCTATCTTTCCTTCAATGAGGGCAGTTGGCTCCTTTGTCAAAGATGAGGTGAGTGAGTATGCCTGGAGATGTTTCTGCATCTTCTAATCTATTCCACTGTTCTGCGGGTCTGTTCTTTTGACAGTACCATGCTGTTTTTATCACAATAGCTTTGTACTATAGTTTCAAATTGGGGATTGTAATACCCCCTGCCATGTCTCTGTTGCCTAGACTTGCTTTTGTTTTTCTAGGTCTCTTCTGGTTCCAAGTGAATTTTTGAATTGTTTTCTCTAGTTTTGTGAAATATATTGTTGAAATTTCAACTGGGATGGCATTAAATCTATACAGCAGTTTTGGAAGTATGGCTATTTTCACTATATTTATGTCTTTCCATCTTCATATATCCTCTTGGATCTCTTTTAGTTTTTTCAGAGTGCAGTAATTTTCTTTATAGAGATCTTTTGTTTCCTTTGTTAGATTGATTCCTAGATATTTCATTTTTTTGGATTCTATTGTTAAAGGAATTATTTCTGTTGTTTCTCTCTCAGTGAGTCTGTTATTTGTGTACAAGAAGGCTATTGTTTTTAAAGTGTTGACCTTTTATCCAGCTACTCTACTGAATCTGTTAATTAAGTGTCGAAGTCTTTTGGCGGAGTTTTTTGGGTCTTCTATGTAAAGTATCATATCATCAGCAAATAATGACAGTTTCACTTCTTCCTTTCCTATCTTTATTCATTTTATATCTTTCTCTTGTCTAATTGCTGTGGCTAATGTTTCCAAAACAATATTGACCAGGAGTGGTGATAGTGGGCATCCTTGTCTTGTTCCTGATTTTACCATGTAAGTTTTCAGTTTTTGACCATTTAGTATGATGTGGTTGGCTGTTGGTTTTCATAGATAGCCTTAATCAGGTTGAGATAAAGACCTTATATTCCAATTTTCTGTAGGGTTTTTTTTCCCTTGGATCTGTTAATATAGTGTATTACATTATCAATTTACTTATGTTGAACCATCCCTGTATCCCTGGGACAAATCCGACTCGGTCAGGATGTATCATCTTCATGATGACCCTCTGTATTCTGTTTGCCAGTAACTGGTTGAGGATTTTTGCATCTATGTTCATTACGGAGATCGGCCGGCAGTTCTCTTTTTTGACTGGGTCTTTCCCTGGTTTGGGAATCAAAGTAACACTTGCTTCCAGAAATGAATTTGGAAGTACTGCTTCCCATTCAATTTCATTGATGAGTTTAAAGAATAATGGTGATAGTTCTTCTGTAAATGTCTTGTAGAATTCAGCAGTGAAGCCATCAGGACCTGGGCTTTCTTGTTGGTAAATTTTTAATTACATTTCCAATTTCAGTCATTTTAATTGGGTGTTTAGAATTTCTATATCTTCACTTAACTTTGGCAATTTTTATGTGTCTAGGAATCTGTGCATTTCTTTTCTGTTTTCCATTTTATTAGAGTACAGGTCCTCAAAGTAGGTGTTGATGATCCTCTGTATTTCTGCTGGATCTGTTGTGACTTCACCTTTTTCAATCTTAATTGCATGGATTTGAAATTTTTCTTTCCTTTTTTTGATAAGGTTGGCTAAAGGTATATCAACTTTATTCTTCCAAACACCAACTCTTTGATTCATTAATTTTTTTGTATCATTCTCTTAGTCTCCATTGCATTGACTTCTGGTCAGATCATTTTAATTTCCTCTCTTGTGCAAGCTTTAGGTTTAGCATACTCTTCTGTTTCTCAGAACTTGAGGTTCAGCATTAGATTGCTTATTTGAGCTCTCTTTGTTTTCCTAATATGGGCTTTTACTGCTATGAATTTGCCTCGTGTAACTGCTTTCATTGTGTCTCATAAATTCCTGTCTGTTGTACTGTCATTATAATTTACTTGTAGAAACTGTCTATTTTTTTTTAATTTCTTCTTTGACCCAGTGGTTGTTCAGGAGGATGTTACTCAATTTCCATGGTTTGTGGGGGTTTTGCAGTTTCTTTATGTTTCTTTCAGTTTCTTTTTCTTCAAAAAATCTCCAATTTTGTGGCACTATGGTCATAGTATACAGGGGTAACTTCAATTCTTTAACATTTACTTAAACATGTCCTGTGAGCTAGCATATGGTCTATTTAGGAGAGTTACCCGTGTGCAGCTGAAAAGAATGTGTATGCTGATTTGTGGGTTGGAATACTCTATAAACATCTATTGATTGCACTTGCTCAATGGCTTAGTTCAGTTCTAGAATTTCATTGTTGAATATTTTTCAAGGTGATCTGCCTATTTCTGATAGTGGGTATTAAGGTCCTGCAGTACAGTTGTATCAGTGCTTTTTTGGTTTTCCATGCCCATTAATATTTCTTTTGTATAGTTGGGGGCATTTGTATTTGGTGCACATATATTTATCTTTTTTTCTCCTGGTGCACATATATTTATGACTGTCATTTCTTTCTCTTGGATTGTTCCCTTCACAAGGATGTAGTGACAATCTTTATCTCTCTTAATTAGTTTTTGTTTGAAATCTACTTTGTCTGCAAATAAGATTGCTACCCCTCCTTTTTTCTGGGTTCCTGTCACTGAATTGTTCCTGTCATTGAACAATTGGAGAATTGTTTTCCAACCATTTACATTCAGTCTGTGAATTCCTTTTTGAATTAGGTGTGATTCTTGCATACAGCATATTGTTGGATTTTCGCCTCTTAATCCATTCTGCCAGTCTGTTTCTTTTGATTTGTGGATTGAGGCCATTAACATGGATGATTATAATTGGTAGATATTGACTCATCCTTGTCATGATGCTTTACTGTTATTGGCTCTTTTATTTTCTCCCTAATTCCCTTTAGTTTCTAGTCTTGATTGGTGGCTTCCCTCTCTTGGGCCTCATGGAGTTGCCACTTTCATTGTATTTTTCTAGGATATTGTTTAGTTTTGTCTGGAGTGCTGGTTTAGTGTTCATGAAATTTCTCAGATCTTCTTTGTTGTGGAAGTATCTAATTTCCCCACCAATTTTGAAAGATAATTCTGCAGGATACAACAGTCTAGGTTGGAAGTTATTTTCTTTTAGGGATTTAAAAACTTCACTCCAGGCTCTCCTTGACTTGTGGGTTTGTGTTAAGAAGTCTTCTGTGATTCTGATGGGATTTCCTTGTAGGTGATTTGTTTCTTTTCTCTATCTCCTTGTAGGATTTTGTTCCTCTTTTGGGTTTCTGGTACCTCTACTAGTATATGCCTAGGTGTAGATTTTTTTTTGATTGTGGCTAGTTGGAGTTCTCTATGCCTCAATCATCCATATGTCCAATTCTCTACCTCTGTCTGGGAAGTTTTCTACTATTACTTCTGTGAGCTGTTTTTTTATGTCAATTATATATTCTCCTGTTTTTTCCTGGACTCATATCAGTCTTATGTTATTCTTCTTTGCATCATCTAGCATCTGCTGGATTGATCTCTTGTGATCCCTTACTATTTTTAAGAAATCTCTGTTTTCATGGTCACTAACTGCAATCCTGTCTTCTATATTTGATACACTATTTTTCCATTCCCTTAATCTACTGTGAATGGTTTCAATGGAGTTTTTAATCTCCTGAATATCTGTTTCAATCTGTTTTATGGATTCCATTTCTTTCTCATGTTGAGTGATCATGGTTTCCTTTCTTTTTTATGCTGGGCACTCATGGCTTCCAGCATGGTTCTGAGCTCATCTATTTTTTTTTTTTATCTGTTTCTGTTCTAGAGCCTCTAATCAGGTTTTTCACTCTGCTGACCATCTCTGTAGTTATCTGGGAAATTATCTCTGATTTGAATTTTTATAGAGCCCCATTCTTCTGTTTTGTTATTTCCTGTGCTATCAGTTCAGTGTGTCCAGGTGGTTGCTTATCATATCTTTCTACCTTGTTTCCCCTAGGATTTGCCTTTTGTGGGGTGGAAGCCTGAGATTGTGTCTTGCTTAAATGTCTTCTAATTTTTGCCTTTGGTACTGTCTTTGGTTTAATTCCTGGGTTAATACTTCAAAATTGCTTACTCTAAGTATCTTTGTTGCTTGTGTTTAGAACACTTGTGGAATGATTGCTTTTCAGAGGTGTCTTCCAGATATAGCTGGTCTTCAGGTTTTGGGTCTCTAATGACCCCGTGGTAATCTAATTTTCATTCTACCAGAAAGGCAACCACAACATCTTAGCTCAAATGATACAATCAGCAACACCATAGCACCAAGCACAGTTTAGAAAATGACAATTCGTTGTAGTTATTAATCTATCACCTTTAACTATGTAAATTAAATGAAAATCGAGGACCAAACCAATATATGTTTGTAGTGAATAAACTCTTCCATATGGCAACTTTACCCTTTGGGATGAGGAGTTAGAAGGAGTTGAGCAGGGACAGATAGGTAGAAGGATCAGGAAATGTTAGCAGTGAGGCCAGAAATCACAGGAAGAACATGCAAACTCTTATGAAACTGTTGAAGGTGAAAGGAAAAGGCAGAAGGAAAGAACAAAGATGTGAAGAGAACCACCTAACAGCAATAGGGAGGCTAGATACTGTATTTACTTTCCTTTAAAAGTAATGATAATTGCTGGGGATTTAGCTCAGTGGTTTCACAACCTGCTGCGCAAGCACAAGGATCCAAGTTTGATCTCCGGCACACACACACACAAAATTAATGATAATTGAGAGGAGGAAAAATAGAAGAAAAAAAAATAAAGGAGAAATTAGAATTTGAACAAAAAGTGAGATGGAGAACAATGTTGGCCAGTGAGACAATGATTGAGAGAGACAGAGAGAGAAAAGAAAAAAGAAAAAAAAGAAGAGAAAAATAAAAACTTGAAAAGAGTATAAAAAATAAAAAATTAAGAATTAAAAATGAGAGAAATATTTTTTTGCAAATAACAAAAAATAAAAATGAATGTGTGTGTCTTCAGGGTGTGTGTCTGCTGTCACAATAGACAACTTGGGCAGCCATGTGCAGATATAAGTCAATGAGAGAGCAAATGAGGGAGAGAGAGAGAGAGAGAGAGAGAGAGAGAGAGAGAGAGAGAGAGAGAGAGAGAGGGAGAGAGGGAGGAAGAGAGGGAGAGGAGAAAGAAAAAAAGAAGAGAAAAATAAAAATTTGAAAAGAGCAAAAAAAATAAAAATTAAGAATTAAAAATAGGAGAGAAAATAGGTTTTTGCAAATAACAAAAAATAAAAATGAAGGGCCTCCTTTGGGATGTGTCTCTGCTGTCACAATGGATAAGGTGGGCAGCAGTGTGCAGATATAAGGCAATGAGTCTCAGCAAGCCATCAGCAGACCTGTGAGATTCAGGCTGATTCTGGCTGCTCATCCCAAGTTCAACTCCCTGTCCTCCTCCAGGTTTGAATTCTGCAAGATTTTACTGCAGGTTCCAGTTGCCCTTCCCCTGAAGATAGTGCAGGTTCCAATGGGAGTTGGTGATCCCTCCAACTTAACAAGTACAGTGGTCTGGTGTGCCTTTATTGCAGAGATTCTCTTCACTTTTCCCCTGGGCTTCTGTTTTCATCGAGGAGCCTGGGAGAGGCCCTCTTTCTGTTGTTCACTTCTGCTCTATGTTGTGGAGCTCAGAACAATGGCCTTTATGACCCCCTGTGCCTCAGTAGGGTGGAACCAGATAGCAGCAGAACCAGGAGGCCAGAGGCACATGTGGTGGGTGGGCATCAGGCTCTGCAGGCTCACCAAGGCTAAGTTGGTAACATTGTGTGGAGCATGGACACAGAGGAATGTCTCTGAGCTGCAATGGGGTACTCACCTTGCACCTTCTGGTCACGGTGGGTGGAGCCCAGGATGCAACTGGGGCTTCGTGCTGCCTGGGTCCTCACCTTGTGCTGGCTGATCGTGTCATGCAGAGTGCTGGGACAGAGTGGGGGCTCAGAGCCATGCTGGCATTCTCACCCTGCACCTTCTGCTTGTGGTGGGCTAATTTCCTTTAATTAGAATGATTTATTTTCTTAAAGGGGGGAAGTATTCTGTTGTCTTATTTTCTTCTGCAAAGAGTAAGCTGTATTTTATATGGATGTGGGCTTCTTATCTCTAATGGATTTCTTCATTAGACCTTGTTGAGTGCAAACCAGCTAGGTACTGAAGGAAGAAAATAATACAGAACAAACAAGAAGACATTGTTTTTCACAATTGAGAAGTATTGCCGAAAATATATAGACCTCAAGTATAAATATTTCACTTGTGTGAAAAATATATACAGAAAGCTGTGTGTGGTGGGCTGCACTTGTAATCCCAGCACTCTAGAGGTTGAGACAGAATCACTTGAGCTGACTAATCCCACAGACAACTCTTGCAAAATACCAAAACTCCATTGAAAAAATCCAAAATAAAAATATTTGAGCCCAATGTTACCATCCAGCTGTTGGGATCTTCTCTCAAAAGATAAGATTTACAAAGTAGAGATTCAATAAGTGACTGAGCAAAAGGATTTTTTTGTGGAGCAAAAGGAGAAAGTGTCATTTATTGTAACGTGACAGCAAAAATCCCCCAGGTAAATTGATCTGGGTGGGGATTTGAAAGGGTTGCCAAAGGGACTCCCACTTTAGAGCTTTTATACTGAAAAAAAGACTACATTGCTAAAATAATCAGTATAAACACAATAAAGACATTCTTTATAGTTATATGAAAATCTCCTTTCTGGACAAAAAGAATCCTTCCACACAATCCAATGAGGACTTTGTTGAGCTTGTAAGTATCCTTGCCTTAGTCACGGACATGTCCTTCACTGAATCTTTCTCACTCCCTCTTTGGCATGGCTTTTAGCAATACTCTCTGTTTCAGGTCTCTCTGCTTTTTTTCCCTCCCCTCATGGGCTAGTGTTACACTAAGAAATCTTCTCAGCCTTCCACAGGGCCTATCCCTCAATAGAGAGTCTTGTTAGGTTAGGAAATGCTACCCAAACCCTACAAAATAGAACCTAAGCTAAACCATGCCTGCAAAGGTATTGTGGTTCATTCTCCCCAGATCTGTCTTTATCTCCCTGTTTCATAAAGAGTGCTGAAGACAACTACTTATTTCTTTTTCCAATCTCTTTTCTTTCTCAAAAGCAATATAGAAGCACAACATCTAATACAGTTCTTGGAGTTCCATCACCTCAGACTTTCCAACACCCAGACCTGCAGTCCATCCTCTCTGCATGCTTCCTGTCCATGTGCTGGTATTGGTGCTTGGGAATTTACTCATCATCCTGGCCATCAACCCTGACTCCCACCTCCACACCCCCATGTACTTCCTCCTCTCCAACTTATGCTTCTATGACATATGTTCAGTGTCACCACAGTCACAAAGATAATTACGGGAATCCAAACTCACAGCACAGGAATCTCCTAGTTGGAATGCCTCACTCAGATAATCCGGCTTGGATTATGGACAGAATGCTTCTGACACTGTGGCCTATGACTGGTTTGTGGCCACTTGGCACCCTCTGAACTACCCATTCATTATGAATGCCAGCCTCTGTGGCTTCTTAGTTTTGTTTAGCTTTTTAGAATCCCTGCTATACCACTTGATTGTTTTATAGTTTTCAAACTTCAAGGATGTGAATATTTCCTATTTCTTCTGTGATCATTCTCAAGATCTTGGTCTTTCCTGTTCTGTTACCTTGACAATAAAACAGTAGCATAGTTTACTGGTGCAGTATATGGTTTTTTTTTTCTTTGGAAGGATCTTTTTCTTTTACTACAAAATTGTTTTCTCTATTCTGATAATCCAATCATCAAATGGCAAGTACAGTGTAACCTTGACTTTAAGAACTAGACCAATCCCCAAGGACTGGATGTAACACAATACAGTAGAGATTTGTATATTTACATGGGTACATGGTATAGATAACAAGAGGCAGATGAATCGTCCATTAACCTAATTAACCAAAGTTGTTCATATCTTGAGGGGCCACTGTATAAACCTTCTCCACGTGTTGGTCTCACCTGAAAGCTGTTGGCCTATTTTACAGAACAGGCTTGGGTGTTTCAAATTGTCCTAGAAACATTTTGGAAGACTCAGTGATATACACCATAGTCACTTCTATGCTGAATTCCTCATGTACAGTTTCAGGGACAAGGACATTAAAAACACCCAGTGGGGGCTCTGCAGTCTAATCTCACGACCTGTGGAGTGCATTTGATATGTACTTTGGAAAAAGCAGTAAAATTCACCAAGCAGAGTTATAAATCCTCATTTCTGGTCACATTTTTTCTATTGTAATGGCTTTAACTTTTCATGATATATCATAGTAGTTACCAGCATTTGGAGGAAGGATGAATGCAGAGTTTTAAAAATGAATATTCAGTTTCAGTTTGGAAATATGAAGTTTTGGAGATAATTGATGGTGATAGCTTCACAACAATGTGAATGTAATTAATGCCATTTAGCTACAAGGTTAAAATGGAAAACTTTCATTATGTTTATTTTACCAAAATAAAAAAATAGAAATAAAAAAGCAGGTATATCTCTGAAAAAATAAAGGAATATAACCAGAGTGTAGCAGGTATAAATATTCTCCAAAGTGAGTCAAGAGAGAGCCCAAAATCCTTTTATGGAAATTAATTTTCTGTTCTCCTTCCATTAATGTCAGGAAGTCCTTAGAGATTATGATCACTTGGTTGAAGTTGGACAATTACAAGCTGTGTTCTTTGAGCCTTCAAAATTATATCCTGGTAAGTAATCTATCCGTGGCCCATTCCTTCAGCAAACTGTCCTACTAGCCCTTCGGTTTGATGATTCCAGTCCAGGTGACACTGTGCCTGTGACTACTGTTCCTTTGGTTCTTTGGATCAGGAACATGCCACCTGAGACTGCATTTCTATCAATCCTGAGAACAGATCCTTATCCTTCAATGGGCACCATATAGGATCTTCATTTTTTTATTATGTCACTGCCAAGAATAACCCAAACCAGTAAGTGCTGAGGAAGATGGGTGGAGGAAAGACTGTGAGCAGCATTGTTTCCTCATTTTAGGGACAATCATGTGATTGGGTAGCCAAGTGAAAGAATACACATGTTCAAAATTTTAACTGTGAGGACTGATATTTATCTATGTGTTTATGATGAAGGCCCTAAAATTCTCATAGATTTGCTTTCTTCCCACATTTATTCTATTCCCCATAGACATCACAACCATATTAGCTGATAATGGATCTTTAAAGTGTTTGCAAAGCAATTCAAAAGGATTATGAATGTGGTGATGAGGAGGCTTAGGATGAAGACAGTCTCTTTAACATCAAAATGAATTATTAAGCCATTCCTGGGTGTCAGGTGCCAGGCTCTGTGTTCTATGTAGATTCCTTGAATTCATCCACATAGCCTTCCCTATGCTAGAAGTGCTAAATTATTTTACTTTATAGAAAAGAACATAACATTTTGATGTAATTTGTCATAGGAGTTTTGACAACACTGAATGGAGCTGTCTGATTAGAGCCACAAGGTACCTAGGCATGAGAATGCTGGCAGATTGTATTTGGAGAGAAATACCTACCTCTCATTTCTGATTTCTCAAAACCTACAATGGGTTGACACAAGAAAGCATCAAAAGTAAAACCATCACTGAGCATGGTGACAGGTGCATGAAATCCCATTTACTTGGGAGGCTGTGGCAGGAGGATCAAAAGTTCAAAGTAGGGCTGGGGATTTAGCTCAGTGGTTCTGCTGCCTGCCTCGCAACTACAAGGTCCCATGTTCTATCCCTGTTCCCTCCCCCAAAATAAAAAAGTTCAAAGTCAGCTGGGGTGACAGAGCTAAATCCTGTCTCAAAAAATAAATCGACAATGATATAGCTCAATATATTCTGGATTTAATGCTAACCACTGGAAAAACATATTATTCACTGAATAGTTTCTCCCTTTGTTGACAAATCCTGGCCATAATCAATGAGGCTTGAACACACTTGGTGCTTTCTTGTATTCATTTTCATCCTATTAATGAAATTCCATTATCAATATTTTCATGGGCACAGAAAAGCAGAAGAGATTCAAAGAGAATATAGAGGAAAATTTTATTGATCGGGCTGTGACCTCTTTTAAACTTTCACATCTTTCTGAGGCTCCAGTGCCATTTGGTAATTTTATTTCTAGGTAGAATTAAAAAAATAAAAACCATAATCACAAAATATGTATTGGGTTCCAAGTTTTGCTTACTGCTATACATTTTTTGGCAGTGGATATTATACTATTTCCATTGAGTATACTGAGCAGAGCTGAGGAGAAATTTACATACTTTCTATGCAATGTAGCAGGTCAATATTCAGGACTGAAATCTTTCTTTAATTCTTCCTTCCTATCATCCTTCCTTCCTTCCTTCCTTCCTTCCTTATTTCCTTCATTCTTCCTCATCTTTCTTTCCCCACTTTCTTTCATTTTTTTTTTCTTTTCTGTACTGGCAATTTATCCCAGGGCCACATTGCCAGCCCATATCCTACTTGTTTATTTTGAGACAGAGCCTTGCAAAGTTATACAGGTTGGGCTTAAACTTGTTGTCCTCCTGCCTCTGCCTCCCAGAATTCTGTAATTGCAGCTGAAATATTCAGTTTTTTACACCCGTCCCAGGGTGTTAAATCCTTTATTGGAATTCAGTGAAAGTAGTATTCCAATGCAATATAAAATTTCTTGATTAGTTATCTTGGAAAACTTATTACTAGATAGACATCAGATATATTTTGATGGTACATATTAAGAAAAAGCTGATAAACATGATAGGTACTGACATTTATTTGGACAATAAATATAGATGATTCATATTAATACTGACAATCCAGCAATTGCGGGAAGTGAAACAACTATTCTCCAACATCATATTATATAGCAATTTTATTTCTGTGAAATGGAGAAAGGTGTAAGACTTTTAAAAGTGTTGTTATAATAATGAATTTACAAATTAAATCAGGTCCTTCACTCAGATAAAGCTGAGCATCAATTAAAGCATTAGAATTGGATTGTGTACTACAGAAGCTTAAAAGCACAAGTCAATATAAAGTGCTACATTCCAAGGACAATAGATGTGTTGTGCACTACTTAGATAAGCTTTAGGTACTTTTGCAAGTAAGTTCTTGTCTACAGTTGTTAATGATGTTCCCTAAAACACAGAAACTTAGAGATAATTATATATAAAAATTAATCTACCTAAAATCACCTTAAGGAACATTGTATTATATTCTACAACCAGCAAAAATTTTTAATCTTAGAAGCTTCACAAAGTGACTATAAAGCAAATGAAACATTTCTCTTCCCTGACAACTTTGTTTTCTACCTGTAATTAATATCATCCAATTTTATATAAATCTTACAATAACAGGTATTAGTTGAGGCAATCATTTGATCAACTGCCATGATCAATGCTATGCAGAAAAGCACCTGATACTCTTGAAGATCTGTATTTTAAGTTGGTTGAGGATAAGATAATTAAAAGATTTTTGTAATATGCTTTCTATATCATTTTAAATTCTATAAAACCTGTGGTAATGTCCTCTAAATTTTGATATTGTAATTTTAAAAATGCTTAATTGATATTGTGTAATAAGAAGAAAAGGTCTAAAGGAGTAGGGAAGTGGGTGGGGTAGGGGAAATAAAAGAATGGAAAAGAAAAAATAGGAGAAAAGAAAAAAATGGAAACAAAGTCTTTACCAATAGGGAAAGGGGGAGGGGGTGAAGGGAAGGCAGGGGAAGGGAAAAAAAATAAGAACCAAGATACATCATGTAAAGGT
>NW_004624876.1:3342306-3399222 GCF_000247695.1 Heterocephalus glaber
AATAAGAACCAAGATGCATTATGTAAAGGTACAATTCCCAATGAGAAATGTAATTGTGTTTTATACCTACAATGTACCAATAAAAGAATTTAATAAAAAAAGATGATAATTCTAAATGAAACAAATCAGTCACAGAAGGTTAAATATCTCATAGTTTCTCTAACATGAGAGACCCACATATGAATAATTTAAACAGCATAGTAATAGAGTCATATTAAGAAAAAGGGAGGTGGACTCTACATATGGGAAGAGCGGAGGAAATGGGGAGATGGAAGGCCTGGGGGAAGTGGGAGTAAAAGTGATCAAGATGTATTATGCATATCTGTTAATTCTCCAAACAAAATGTAATTGCTACATGTCACAAACATAAACTAATAAGAAATTTTAAAAGGCTTATCAAAAATATAAAGTGCAATTTACACCAATGCCAGTTTTTGGAAAGTGATGTCATGGGTATATATATTATATATATGGTTTGTAACTATATAGTTACAAACCATATTTCTCAAAGTTTGACATCTAACAAACCTGAAGATAGAAGCAAGATATGGAATAATTTTAAAAAGATAGACAATATTAAGTGAGTACTTACATCTGTGAAGAAAGGAAATTAGAAAACCTAGTAATCATGAAACACTGGAAGAAAAGTGGCACATAAGGGTATGTTCAAATCATGAACTAGAAATTTAATTTAGCCATCACATTATGCAATTCCATCTCTCTCTCTCTCTCTCTCTCTCTATATATATATATATATATATGACTTTTCTTCCATTGTTAGAAGGTTATATGGCTTATTAGACTGATCATTAATTTTTTAACCAAAATAATTTTTATTTCTCAAAAGGTTAAAAATATTTCCTTCTCTATTTTTTCCCCTTAAAGAGTATGGCTTATGTTTCTGTAATAATGAATTTGATATGTCTAATGCTTTGGTCTTCTGACTTTGTTTAGTGTCTCTAAAGTAGGTATACATGTAAGGATGTGAGTAGTACTATAACCAATATTGGAAGAGATCCAAGAGTTGGGTTTGCCAAGAATGTGAAATAATATTGAAAGTATATGCATTATTAATGCTTTAATTAAGAATATATGCAGTAATAAAGGCAGTGTTGCTGTAAGGAAAGACATATATATCACTGGGATAAAACAGAGAATCTAGAAATAGAACCATACATATATGGTCCACTAAGTTTTTCTGAAAGATTATTTAACATTAACATTTTATAGAACATAAACTCAATTGAAGAGCAGAGGAAAAGATAATGTTTTCAGGAAATGGCACTAGAACACCCGGTATCTGTATATAAAAAATTAACCTTAGCCCTTTATTTCCATATATAGAAATAACTTGTAAGGATCTATGAACCTAAATATGAAAGAATAAAACTATAAAACTTTAAGAAGAAATTATAAGGGAAAATGTTTATGAATTTAGGGTAGGCAAGAATTTCCTAGGATATAAAAAACATGATGTATAAGAGAAAAAATTGATAAATGAGATTCCATCAAAATTTGAACTTTAAATGACATCATTAAGAAAATGAAAAGTAGTCCTTAAATAGGCCATATTTGTAATGCATATAACCTATAACCAGAATATATAAAGAACTCTTACAACTCAATTATAGACAAACCAATTAAAAAAATAGACACAAGAAGATGATAAATAGCCAGTACAGCACAAGGAAAGCTGTGCAACACTAGCATTAGAAAAATGCTAATCAGTACAGTAACAAGACTGAATTATATACTCGTTAGGGAGATGAAGTTAGAAGTTTTTAAAGAGCAAATTTCAGCTTAGGTATGAACCAGTTAGAACTTTCTAATATGGTTAATGTGGATGTAAAATGATAAAACCATTTTGGAAAACACTATAGACATTTCTTGTATCACTGATAAGAACCAAGAGTCCTGTTCTTAAGTTTTCACTTGAGAGGAATGAAAACACATGTTCACAATAGATTTGTACATACAAGTTGAGTATCCCTTATCTGAAATTCTTAGGACCAGAATGTTTCAAATTCTCATTTGAAATCCACTTGATCTGTAAAGAGGATAGCTAATCATGCTATTTTTTTTCAGGTTCCTGTCACATGGTGTATTGATTATTGTAGCTTTAGAGGAAGTCTTAAATTTAGGTACTAAATGTCTTCCAACACTATTTTTTTCTTTTTACTCTTCTAGGTATTTTGTACTCCTACATAACTTTTTTTTTTTTTTTTGGTACCAGGGATCGAAATTGTGTCCTTGTGCTTGTGCAGCAGGCAGCAAGACCACTGAACTAAATTTACAGCAAGTATACACAGACCCGAATTTTTATATATACCTTGTGTTTTCTAATCCTGCTAAATTCAAATAAAAGTTCTAGGGGCCCCTGGAGATCTCTTAGTATTTTCTCTGTAGATGATCATTTAATCTACATGTAAAGATTTTAATTCTACCTTGCCAATCCTATCCTAATTGTGTCATTTTATTGCCAGACTGTTTTGGTTTGGGCCTATGTTTCAAAGTTTATTGGACAGATGAAGAGTGGGCATATTGGCCCTTGTTCCCCACCTTAGGGAGAAAGCATTGTATCTTTTCCATTCATATAAGGCATTTTTGCTGGAAGTATGGAGTACATGTCTTTGATATGTTGAGAAGGTTCTGTTCTACTTCTAGTCTCCTGATAGCTTTTGCCATGGACAACTGTAGAAATTAGTCCAATACATTTTCTCCAACTACTGACAAGATCACATGGCTTTTTCCTTTCCTCTGGTAAAATGATGACTTTTCTGGGTGGATCATCCAATGCTGAACCAACACTGCCATCCCTATAATAAAACCACTTTCTACATACTGCCAGATCTGACTTCTAATAGTTGGTTTTGTTAAACAAATTTCTATCTATATTCATACATTTTTCTTCTATTATCTTTATCCAGTTTTAGCATTAGCATAATGTTGATTTCCTAAAAAGAGGGGAGAAGTGTTCCTCCTTTTTTCTGCTTTAAATGTTTGATATAATTTATCAGTTAAAATGTATATGAGTCTGCTGTTGTCATATAGGTAGGTTTTCAAGCTAGGAATATACTTTCTTTAATAGGTGCTATTCAAATTTTATATTTCCTCCAGAGTTAGTTACATTAATTTTTCTTCCAAGGTACTTCTTAGAAGTTGTTAAATTTATTTCAAAACAGATTTTTGTAATATGCTTTCTATATCCTTTGAAATTCTGTAAAATCTGTGGTAATGTCTTCTGGATCTTGATATTGTAATTTTAAAAATGTATAACTGATATTGTGTAATAGAAAGAAAAGGTCTAAAGGAGTAGGGGAAGTGGGAGGGGTAGGGGAAAGGAAAGATGGGAAATGAAAAAATATGAGAAAAGGAAAAAAATGGAAATGAAGTCTTTGCAAATAGGGAAGGGTGGAGGGGGTGAAGGGAGGATGGGGAAAGGGAAAAAAATAACCAAGATACTCATGTAATGGTACAAGATCCGAATGATGAATGTAACTGTATTTTATACCTAAAAGATACCAATAAACTTCATGGGAAACAAAGAATATATGCAGAGTGCCTGTTTATGTTTTCTTTTTTTCCAGTATCTTTTCTATTTCGAAGGTGTTCTAGCAATATAGAAGCACAGAATCTCACACAAATCTCAGAATTTCATCTCATTGGTTTCTCAGAGGATCCATTCCTGCAATCTGTTCTCTTTGGACTCTTCCTGTCCATATACCTGGTCACAGTCCTGGGGAACCTGCTCATCAACCTGGCTTTCAGCTCTGACTCTCACTTCCACATCCCCATCTACTTCTTCCTCTCCAACCTGTCCTTGCCTGACATTGGTGTCACATCTACTATGGCTCCAGAGATAATTGTGGACATCCATATTCAGAGCAGAGTCATCTCTTACGAGGGCTGCCTGACACAGATGTCTAATTTTCTCATTTTTGGATACATGTATGACATGCCACTAACTGTGATGGCCTATGACCACTTTGTGGCCATCTGCCACCCCCTGCCTTATTCAGCCATCATGAACCTTCATGTCTACATCTTCCTAGTTTGGTGTCTTTTTGGTTAGCATTTTAGATTCCCAGCTGCACAATTTGGTTGTCTTACAGTTTACCAACTATGAGGATGTGGAAATCTCTAATTTCTTCTGTGATCCTTCTCAAGTCCTTAATCTTTCCTGTTCTGATGCCTTTACAAGTAACATTATCATATATTTTGTTGGTGCCATATTTGGAATTTTACCCATCTATAGGATCCGATTCTCTTACAATGAAATTGTTTCCTCTATTCTGAGTTCTATCATCAGGTGAGAAGTGTAAAGCCTTCTGTACATGTGTGGCTCACTTGTCTGTTGTTTTCTCATTTTATGGAAATGGCTTTGGAATGTACCTTTGGTCAGCTGTGTTACATTTCTCAAGAAATACTACAATGACCTCAATGATGTACACAGTTTTAGCCCCTATGCTGAATTCCTTCATCTATAGCTTGAGAAACAGAGACATTAAAAATACCCTGAAGATGCTCTACCATAAAATTGCCTAAACTGATGATGCTTGGATTGGTATTTAATTTGGTAAATGAAAAAATTTTTAATACCCAGGCTTGAAAGATCAGTCACCATATTGTGGTAGTGCAATGGCTTTACTTTCTCATAACGCTTCTTACTTCAGGTTTGGAAAGAGACTTTAGAGGGGGTTGTAAAAATTAAGTATGTGATTTCTGTTTGGAAAGATGAATTTTTGGAGATGAATTATTGTGAAGTTTTCCTAATCATGTGAATGTAATGAGTATTATTAAACTGAACCTCACAGTAGTTAAAATGGAATTTTTTTATGTCTAATTTATCACAATAAAAATGGAGATAGAAAGCAAACAGATTTTCAAGGAAAGAAAAAAAAGAAGCACAATCTATGTATAGGGTCCACGAATGTTCTTCTGAATAAAGAGAGAACCCAAATTCTTTCCTGGAAAGTAATTTTCTGGTGTTCATTTTCTTCCTTTAATGTTAGGAATTCCTCAAATACTATTAAGATATCTCAGTCAGAATTGTATCATTATGAACTGTGTTCATTGAACCCACACAATTTTATAAAATAAGCAATCAACCTGTGCTTCATGCATTCAGTTTGATGGTTCCAGTTCAGTGGCCTGTACCTCTTTCTACTCCTCCCATGGTTGCTTGCAGGAAGAAACACTCTCTGTTACTCCACCCATATCAATCCAGAGGAAAATGTCTGAGTCTCTGTCGAGAACCTGGCAGGGAAGAGGCATGAGACCCAAACTTTTTGGTCATGATCTGGAAGAAATGCTGTGTAACTCTGTCAGCACTGAATACAACGAAGGCTGAAAATATAATTGTCAGAAGAATTTCTACTCTTCAGTGCAAGCATGACAGCTAGCATCACTGGATGCAAGGATACCAATGTACAAAGTTTTAGCTCTGAAGTCTTTGCTGTTTATTTTCTTGGTTGTGGTTGAGTCCCAGAAATCTCATTCAGTGTTTTGACTAATGGTTTTATGGATTGCAGCTCACACAGGCTTCTCATCAATGACAGTTGAATGAGTCCCCTAAACTGTTTCCTAAGCACTCCAGAGATGTTATTATGGCTGTGATATGGATGACAAGGAGGATGACAGTTACCATAACATTATCAACCATCACTGAGGGATATCTGAGTTCCAGGTGTTGAGCTGTGAATGCTGCGTAGATTTTCCTTATTTACCTGCTTCATATCCCCCAAGTTATGAATGACACATCATTTGTATTTTTCAGAAAAGACAGAGGGCAGCAATCCTATCCTAATTGTGTCATTTTATTGCCAGACTATTTTGGTGGGGACTAGGTTTCAAAGTTTAATGGACAGATAAAGAGTAAGCATGTCTGCCCTTTTTCCCCACCTTAAGGAGAAAGCATTATATCTTCTCCATTCATATAAGGTGTTCTCACTGGAAGTATTGAGTACATGTCTTTAATCTGTTGAGAAAGTTCTGTTCCACTTCTAGTCTCCTGATAGCTTTTACCATGAAGAGCTGTAGAATTTAGTCCCATACATTTTCTCCAAATAGTGACAGGATCTTATGGATTTTTCCTTTCCTCTGTTAAAATGATGACTTTTGGGGATAGATCTTCCAACACTGAACCAACACTGTCTCCCCTATAACAAAACCACTTTCTCCATACTGCCAGATCTGACTTCTAATAGTTGGTTTTGTTAAACAAATTTCTATGTATGTTCATACTTTTTTCTTCTATTATCTTTATCCAGTTTTAGGATTAGCACAATGTTCATTTCCTACAATGAGGGGAGAAGTGTTCCTTCTTTTTTATGCTTTAATTGTTCAATATAATTTATCAATTAAAATGTATATGAACCTGCTATTTCATACAGGTAGATTTTCAAGCTAGGAATATACTTTCTTTAATAGGTGCTATTCAAATTTTATATTTCCTCCAGAGTTAGTTTCATTAATTTGTCTTCCAAGGCACTTCTTAGAAGTTGTCAAATTTATTTCAAACCAGATTTTTGAAATACACTTTCTATATCCTTTGAAATTCTGTAAAATCTGTGGTAATGTCTCCTAGATCTTGATATTGTAATTTTAAAAATGTATAATTGTGATTGTGTAATAGGAAGAAAAGGTCCAAAGTTGCAGGGGAAGTGGGAGGGGTAGGGGAAAGGAAAGACGGGAAAAGAAAAAATATGAGAAAAGGAAAAAAATAGAAACAAATTCTTTGCAAATAGGAAAGGGTGGAAGGGGTGAAAGGAGGGCAGGGGAAGGGGAAATATAAGAATCAAGATACTCATGTAATGGTACAAGATCTGAATGATGAATGTAACTGTATTTTATACCAAAAATGTACCAATAAACTTATTGGGAAAATAAAAGACAGAGGGCAGCATTCTAAGTAAACCTGTACTAGGTTTTTAGAAGAGTGAAGCCATGTTTTAATTGAGTTCTCTGACTATCACACTGAATATCATATCAGGAGTATCGATGCATATGGTCCCACTGACCACCCAAGCAGTCATTTACTTTCCCTGTCACCTCAGGAGAACTGTTACTTCCTGCAGATAACAGAAGTTAGCTTCAGTTGGCACCTGCTGTGTCTAATGTGAGAAGTACAGTTGTAGAACACAGAAAACAATTCTAGAAGTGATAGGTAAAAATTCAACACAGATTGTTCTCTCTTTATCCACTCTAGGATATACTTGAAGCTGAACATGTCTTCCTTCTTTAGGGTAATGAAGCCACTTAATCTCATAACAAGCCATAAAGTCAGTATATTATCAAATGATTAAATTCATACCTCAGCCATAGCTGTGGGTGAGACCTATGCTCCTCTGCATATAACTTCCTTCTGGGTGGCAAACAATGAATTTGTGTGTCAGACACAGACACTAACAATTTAACTTTGATCCTGTCTGTTTCTGAGACTTAGAGCAGATGGTTAGTATTTCTGAGACTCAGTGTTGTCATCTGAGTTGATTTCCTCTTGGTACAACTGCAGTGAGCAAATTTCGAACAGTGGTATATGTTCCTTATGTGATTAATACATAAGGAATAAGTACCCACCTGAAGCAACTCGTGTGGCCCCACTGCCATCCGAACCTCCCAGCCAGGAGCAGACCGATGAGCAGTGGAGTTGCTCGGGTGCCTGCAGCACTGCCACAGTGTACCCCCACCACCTCTGGCCTCCTGGCTGTGCCTGTACCTGGATCCACAGTGCAGAGGCACAGGGGTTCAATAAAGGCCACTGTCCTGAGCTCCAGAAGATAGAGCAGAAGTGAACAACAGAAAGAGGGCCTTACTCCTTCTAAGTCCCCATCATGAAGGGTAAAGTTGCTATATTGAATAGTGTATTCACTATAAACATATTTTGGGCTAGTCCTCAATTTTGATTTAAATCACAAGGTTAAAGTTGACAGATTAATACCTACCACAAATTGTCATTTTCTAAACTATGTTTGATACTATTGCTGTTGCTGATTGTATCACTTGGGCTAAGGTGTTGTGATTGATCTAATCAGTTATCCTTCATGTTATAATGAAAATGAGATTACCAGAGAGTCATTAGAGGCTCAAAATCTAAAGACCAGCTGTATCTGGAAGATGTCTCTGAGAAGCAATAATTCCATAAGGGGTCTAAATACAAGCAACAAAGATACAATAAACAATATCGAAGTATCAACCCAGGAATTAAACCAAGGGCAGTACCAATATCAAAAATAGAAATGAGAAGAAATTTAAGCAAGGCACAAACCCAGCATTCCACCTCACCAAAGGCAAATTTTGGGGGAAACTAGGTGGAAAAGTCTGATAATCAACCACCCTGAGACCCTGAACTGATACTACAGGAAGTAACAAAACAGATGAATGAGGCTCTAGAAAAATTCAAAACAGAAAAAATTTCCCAGATAACTACAGAGACGGTGAGCAGAATAAAAGTCATGATTAGAGACTCTGGAACAGAAACAGATAAAAAAGAATAGATGAATTCAGGACCATAATGGAAGCCATGATTGTCCAGCATAAGAAAGAAATGGAAACAATTAACACCCAACATAGGAAAGAAGTGGAATCCATGAAAGAGATTCAAACAGATACCCAGGAGATTAAAAACTCTATTTAAAGTATACACAGTAAACTGAGCCAACCTGAAGACAGAATATCAGATGTAGAAGATAGGATGGTGGTCAGTGACCATGAAAAGAGAGATCTCTTAAAAATAGTAATGGACCATGAGAAATCAATCCAAAAGCTCCTAGACAATGCAAAGCAGAATAATATAATACTGATAGGACTCCATGAAAATGCAAGAGAAAGTACAAATTACATGAAAAACTGTTCATAGAATTAATGACAGAAAACTTCTGAAACAGAACAAAAGAATTTGCCATACAGATAAGTGAGACATATAGGTCTCCAACAAGCCATGATAAAAAAAAAAAAAAAACTACACCTAGAAATATAATAATCAAAATCCTGGAAATGCAACAGAAGAAGAAAATACTACAAGCAGTTAGAGAAAAAAACAAATCACATTCAAAGGAAACCACATCAGAATCACAACAGACTTTTCAACACAAACCCTCAAGTTAAGGAGAGCCTGAAGTGAGGTACTTCAAGCCCTAAAAAAAAACAACCTCCAACTTATACTGATATATCCTGCAAAACTATCTTTCAAAATTGGTGGGGAAATGAGATACTCCCATGATAAAGAACACCTGAGAAAATTCATGAATACAAAACCAGCACTCCAAACAATTTTTAAAATACCCTAGAAAAAGTCAATGAAGGTCATAACTCCATGAGGCCCAACAGAGCAAATCCAAAATACTTTATCAGGCAAGGCAATAAATTAAAGGGAGAGAGGGAAAAAGAAAAAGAGTCACCCCCCACCCCCCACAGTGGGTCCTCAGAATCTGCGCACCCTCTGGCAGACCAGCCAGAGCAGTCACTCAGAGCCAAGCGGCCTTGGCTGCAGGGCATGGGAGGTTCTGGGCTCCCTGAGTTGCCCCTCATTGCCTGCAGCACCCTCTATTGAGAGTTCTAGCATCTTCAACTGCTGTTGCATTGGTGTAAAGGTCGATGGTTCTGGGGCCCAGTCGCTCATGGCTCACTCAGGGATAGGGAACTTGGTTTCATTGAGTGTCCTTGTTCACCTTTCTCACAGGCAGGGAATGTGGACTGCACTGGGGGAGCTGGGTGAGGACTCACTTGGGTTCTGGTTCAGATTTTGCTAGCCAGCTTAAGAGATTTAAATGTAACACTGGATACATCTTTCTAAGCTTCATTACTGCAGCAAGCCACAAACCTGTAATGTGTCATGCCCTCCTTTTTGAGAGGTGAACATTATTGAATGAAGATGGCTGATAGAAGTGGGAAGGCTGTTCCAGGACAAGTGTACACTGAAGTGGAGTATGACTATGAATACAAAGCAAAGGACAGAAAGGTGGTGATAAAACAAGGGGAGTGGTACATCTTGGTGAAAAAGACCAATGAGCACTGGTGGAAAGTCAAATCAGATGAGAATTCCAAAATGTTCTACGTGCTGGCCCAGTATGTGAAGAAGTTCACCTGCAGAGCCCTGATGCCACCTATGAAGCAGGCAACCAGACTGCCAAATAATTCTATGGAAACTATACAGAGTCTACATCTTCAGAGATACACAGAAAATGTCAACAAACTGCCTGAACTTTTGAGTTTTGGAAAGCCCTCACCTTCTGTTCAGGGAACAGGTCTTATTCATTATGCCAATCAGAATTTTGGACACTGCTATAATCCATGTCAAATTCTTACCCTAAGCCTGGATGTGACCCACAACAATGGAAAGTTTAACAATGACTCACATTCTCCCAAAGTTTCCAGCCAAAACAGGACACACTTATTTGGTCACTTTGCCGGTCAGGAGTTCTTGGACTTAGAGAAAATTAGCTTCTTCCAGAAGTCTTGAGATTCAGCTGGAGAAAGCTCAGAAAGATTACCTCAAGATTCTGAATCTAGAGATGAGCTTAGTAGCAGCTCCACAGAGCAGGTAAGGGCAAATACACCTCCAAGTCAAGGAAGGCCAGATTCTCCTGTGTATGCTAACTTATGATAACTGAAAATATCCCAGTCTCCTTCCCCTGCTCCTTCCTGGGAGTTCAGCAGTTCGAACTAATGGAGAGTGGGAAACGTATACAAATAGTTCAGGGCATTGTTACTACTGTAACCAAGGGACACAGGCAAGGACTTGGAAACCACCCCAATGGACTCAGAATATAAGCATGAGCAAAGATTTCCACATTCAAGGAGATCCAGAGTGGCTCAAGCATGTCAGTGACCAAGGTAGACAGTAATACTAAAGCGTGGATGGATCTCATTCTGAGTGGGAGCTGCCAAAGTATAATGCTCCATCCCAGCAGCAAAGAGAAATACTTAAAAGTAGAAGCCTGGACAGGTGGCTGCAAGAACAAATAGTATTAACACAGTGGAGACATGGCACCATTGTATTGGACACCAATATCAAGGACTCTCCAACTGCCTCAAAACGCTGCTCTACTGAAAATGAATCTTCTCCCTCTTCAACAAAGAACCAAGACACAGGTCAAGAGAAGTATGGATTGTTCAATGTAAAAAAAAATTACTGAAAATGTGAAAAAGGTCTGAAAGACCTGGCTGTCTTCCTGGGCAGTATTGCAGGGCTCATCTTTACTTTTTACTAAAACTCAAGGAAGCAGTACAAGTTTGTTTTAGAGTAATGAGTCCAAGCCAGAGTACACAGAGGACCCCAAGGGGGCAGCGATAGAGATGGCCTCAAAGGACAAATCCAGGAAGAAGAGCGTATTTGAGCTGAAAATTCGTCAAGGCACAGAACTGCTAATTCAGTCTGATAATGATGCTGTTATTAATGATTGGTTTAAAGTTCTTAGCAGTACAATCGGTAACCAGGCATTAGAAAGTCATGAAGCAATAGAAGAGTAGATACCAGATTCACCAGGGATAGATAAGCAGGATAAAGAAAAGGACCAGAAGGATCTTTAAAAACTTCATTCTATGAAAGCATCCAGCATAGATTCTTCCCAACAGAAAAAAAAAAACAAAAAACAAAAATAAGACGAACTTTAAAAAGCTACTTACAAGACGCCCCACTTTGCAGGCTGTGCATGAAAAGGGTTATATTAAAGATCAAGTATTTGGAGCCAATCTTGTTAATTGGTGTCAGAGAGAGAATAGCACAGTGCCAGAATTTGTGAGGCTGTGCATCGCTCATGTTGAAGAACAGGGTTTGGATGGTGACGGTTTCTATGGAGTAAGCGGCAACCTCACAGTGATCCAGAAGCTGCGGTTTGTAGTCAACCACGATGAGAAACTGGACTTGAATGACAGCAAATGAGAAGACATTCACGTCATCACTAGAGCACTCAAAATGTTTTTTCAAGAGTTGCCAGAGCCTCTATTTACATTTAATGATTTTAATGATTTTGTTAATGCAATTAAACAAGAACCAAGACTGCCTGTTGCTGCTGTTAAGGATCTATTCAGACAGTTGCCAAAACCAAATCAAGATACAATACAGATTCTTTTCAGACACCTCAAAAGAGTTATAGAAAATGGAGAAAAAAACTGAATGACCTATCAGAGTATAGCAATTGTTTTTGGTCCCACTCTATTAAAGCCAGAAAAAAATGGGTAATGTAGCAGTTCATACTGTTTACCAAAATCAGATTGTACAATTAATTCTTCTGGAATTAACTTCCATTTTCAAATGTTGATTTTTATGGAAGATAACCTGTAGGATGGAAGTTGGATTCCATCAGATTTCAGATGTTTATACACAGTGTATTTTGTTTTTGAACCAAACAGTGGCTCTTTTGATTTGCACTTTTTGAGGCATCAGAAGGGAAGGGAGCATGAAAATGCCTGTTAGCCCCTCACATTTGCTGCTTTCTTGCTAGGTGATAAAACTGTGTAATTTTAGATTCATTTTATCATGAATGTTTGTATTTCATACTCTGAATTTCAGTAAAAAATCAAAATTTAGAATTCTAACCCGTCATATACACTGGATAATTTGGTAAGAAAAAGTACATCTCCCCACCTCAAACTGGATAACGAATTTCTTCTCGTGATCCGTAAGTTCTTCATTTGGTGGAACAATGCTATCATTTATTTTGGAAACACTCTTGGGCATTTAAAATGAAATGAAGTATATCCTCTTTGAAACCTGTGTGTGTCTTTTTCAGGATTTTGCATGCAGTGGCAGCATAAGTGCTAGATCCATGGCAACCTAGCCATAATGCTTAGCGAGGCTTGCTGCTGCTCACTGTGTTGCACAGCATCCTCACTGGATATCATAGTTGCTTGTTTGGGCGGCACACTAACCCTACTTAAAACACTGTGATATACTGAGGTTCTAGTTAGCTAACTCAGTTCAGGGTACTTTTGAGCTGTCTTACTATACAGAATTGTAGCTAATAGTCCTAACTATATCTAGTGCCATATCAAGTTCTTGGTATGACCCTGTGGAAACATACATCATTTGATGTAAAAATGGGCTAAGGACTTCATGTTCTTTGGCTTGTGTATATAATTGTGTTGTGTAGTCTCAGAGTACATCCTAACCCTACATTCCTCCAGATGTGGGCCATTACTTAGTAAAGTTAACAGTGTGCACTTTCAGATTTTAATGACCTCTACAGACAGATTACTGCAATGCAAATGGTACTGGAAAAATACTTAGTAAATTTGCTAAATAGTAAATGCACTACAAGAGAAACCTTTTAGATTATTTAATATGCACAGAATACATTAGAAAAAATGTATTAGATGATCCTAACTCTCTAGTTTGAATAGTAGAAACCATGTGTAAATTAGATGGATGCCAGATGGGAAATAACATTGCTAAATTTAAGAATTAGTTTTTACATTACTAATGTAGACTGATTATATAATATAGGGTTTGGAAGGTTTTGTTACAGTGAGTATGGTCTGTTGAAAAAAATTTAATTGTATTTTTCTAGATTAACTGTTATATATGAAATGTCTAATCTAATAAAGAAAACTATAAGAGGTTTAGAGATTTTTCCATTGGAAATGTGCATTTTGGTTTGAAATTTTTTGTTGCTTTTCATTTACTGTTATATTATTATACCTCATCTAAAACATCAACTGAATCCAGTATTTCCTGTGGGATATGATGCTTTCCTCATTTTACACCTTTCTTATTTCTTTCCATGGTAACACCTCTCTGTACCCAACACACGTTTTATTTCTTCATCCATATTTGTAGGTGAATAATTTGACCAATATTCTTTTTCCTTAATTTACACTTAAAATTTACAGATTGTCTTCCTTGACAACTTTTTTTCCTGGGTTGGGGGTGGGGGAAATAACCTGTCTAAAACTTGTCCCTGTAGTCATGTGGTGAAAAAAATATCATATTTGTTGTTGTGATCTGTTTAAATGGATAGCCAAACAAACTACTTGACAGCCAAAGCAGATTGTTTTGGGTGGAGATAGGATGTCCCAAATCAGAATGTATTTGCCTAAAGTGGTCATTATTAACACAGTATGCTTTAGGGCTGGTTAATATCTCAATTTTTATACCAGGAAAGCAGACTCAAATCTGTGATCTGTGATGGTTTCTTAGTGGTCATGAATACATCCAAGATAGAAAATTGTCCTATGTTTCTTGTTTCAAAGTGCGTATGTGTGTATGTGAAGTCTTAAATGTTCTATTAGTCCACAGCTAATCATTTTATTGTAATATTCTGTGTACAATAAGATTGGTGTTTTGTGTTTTCATTCTTTTTAAATTAAAAAATTTCACTTGTTTTTGTAATAACAAACCAGTAATATTTTCTTGTCATGACAGCCTGGTTTTTCTTAGTAGAAAATGGATTAAAAGATAAAAATAATTTTAAAAAAACCCAACAACAGGATAATAATATGACAATGATAATTCAGTACATATCAGTTAGAAACCTTAATGTTAATGGCCTCAATTACCCAATCAGAAGAAACAGACTGGCAGAATGGATTAAGAAGCAAAATGCAACAATGTGCTGTATACAAGAAATGTACCTAGTTGAAAAAGAAACTCATAGACTGAAAGTAAAAGGATGGAAAACAGGTCTTCATGTGATGGGAACCTGGAAAAAAGCAGGAATAGCTATCTTATTTGCAGATAAAGTAAAATTCAAACCAAAACTAATTAAGAGAGACAAAGAAGGTCACTACATCCTTGTAAAGGGAGCAATCCAAGAGGAAGAGATGACAATCACAAATATATATGCAACAAATACTAATGCTCCCAACTATACAAAACAAATATTAGGGGACATGAAAAACCAAATAAGCACTAATATAATTGTTGTGGCGGACCTCAATACCCACTGTAATAAATAGACAGATCATGTAGACAAAATAAATCAACAATGGAATAATACAACAGAATCAAGATTTTGAACAAATGGACTTGATAGATGTCTACAGAGTGTTCCATTCCACAAAATCAGAAAATACACTGTTTTCGGCTGCACATGGGTCATTCTCTAAAATAGACCACATACTAGTTCACAGAATATGTTTTAGTAAATACAAAGGAATTGAAGTTATCCCATGTGTATTATCAGACCATAGTGTAATTAAACGGGTGATCAATACCATAAGAAACTGCAAGAACTTCACAAACACATAGAAATTGAATAACACTCTCTTGAACAACCAATGGGTCACAGAGGAAATTAAAGAAGAAATTAGACAGTTTTGACAATTAAATGATAATGTGAGTACAGCATACAGAAATCTAGGGACACAATGAAATCAGTTCTACAAGGGAAATTCATAGAAGTGAATGTCCACAGTAGGAAAACAGAGCAAGCTCAAATAAATAATCTAATGGTGAATCATAAATGCCTAAAAAAAGAAGAGCAAGAAAAACCAAAAGCTCATACAAGGGAGGAAATTATGAAGATCAGGGCAGAAATCAATGCAATGGAGACTAATAGAACAATACAAAAAAATCAATGAATCCAAGAGTTGATTTTTTCAAAAGAAGAAATGAAATTGACAAACCCATGGCCAATCTTATCCAAAAAAAGGGAAGAAAAGACTCAAATCTATGCAATTAGGAATGAAAAATGTGAAAAAACAACAGATCTAGAAGAAATCCAGAGGATCATCAATGCCTGTTTCTAGAACTGGTACTCTAATAAAATGGAAGACACGGAAGAAATGGACAGATTTTTAGATACATATAAATTACCAAATTTGAATGAAGATACAAAAATTCTAAACACCCCAATTAAAATGAGTGAAATTGAAAGTGTAATTAAAAATTTACCAACAAAGAAAAGCCCAGGTACTGATGGCTTCACTGATGAATTCTACCAGACATTTAGAGGAGAGCTATTGCCACTACTGTTCTAAATTTTCAATGAAATAGAGAGGGAAGCAATACTTCCACATTCATTCCTGGAAGCAAGTGCTACTTTGATTCCAAAACCAGGGAAAGACTCAACCGAAAAAGAGAACTACAGGCCAAACTCCTTAATGAACATAGATGCAAAAAGCTTCAACAAGCTACTGGCAAACAGAATACAGAGGTTCATTAAGAAGATCATGCACCCTCACCAAGTCAGATAGTTCCCGGGATGCAAGGATGGCTCAACATACATAAATCAATAAATGCAACAAGCTATGTTACCAGAGTTAAGGACAAAAACCATATGATCATATCAATAGATGCAGAAAAAGCATTTGACAAAATCCAGCACCCATTCATAATAAAAAAAAAACCCAGAGAAAACTGAAATAGAAGGTCTTTATCTCAACCTGATTAAGGCTATCTATGAAAACCAACAGCCAACATCATACTATATGGTCAAAAACTGAAAACTTTCATGCTAAAATAAGGAACAAGACAAGGAATCCGACTATCAACACTCCCCTTCAATACAGTTCTTAAAACATAAACAATTAGGCAAGAGAAAGAAATAAAAGGAATTAAGATAGGACAGGAAGAAGTTAAAATGTCATTATTTGCTGATGACATGATACTTTACATAGAAGACCCAAAAGTCTTCTAGACTGAATTGACAGATTCAGTAGAGTAGCTGGATACAAGGTCAACACTCAAAAATCAATAGCTTTCTTTTACACAATTTACAGACTCACTGAGTGAGAAATTAGTTAAACAATCCCTTTCACAATAGCATCCAAAAAAATGAAATATTTAGGAATCAATCTAATGAAGAAAGCAAAAGTCCTCTACATTGAGAACTACAACACTCTCAAAAAAGAGATCAAAGATGATATAAAAAAATAGAAAGACATCCCTTGTTCCTGCAAAGGAAGAAACAATATGGTGAAAAGGGCCATACTTCCAAAACTACTATACACATTCAATACAATTCTGATTTAAATCCCAGTAGTGTATTTCACAGAGCTAGAGAAAACAATCCAAAAATGCATTTGGAACTGGAAGAGACCTAGAAGAGCAAAAGCAATTCTAGGCAACAGAAACATAGCAGGGGATATCACAATCCCCAATTTGAAACTATACTACAAAGCCACTGTGATAATATCAGCAGGGTACTTGCAAAGGAACAGACTCGAGGATCAGTGGAATAGGCTAGAAGACACAGAAACAACTCCAGACATACTCAGATACCTCATCTTTGACAAAGGATCCAACCATCCTCACAGGAGGAAAGATAGCCTCTTTAATAAATAGTTTTGGAAAAACTGGATTTCAACTTGCCAAGGATTAAAACTAGACACCTATATTTCACCGTGCACAAAGTAAAATCAAAGTGGATTAAAGATCTAAATATTAGAAAAAAAACCTCTAAATTTGCTCGAAGATAATTTAGATAGCACTCTTGAAGACATTGGCATAGGAAAAAACTTTATGAACATATCCTCAGTATCATGGGAACTAGCACAACGAATCAACAACTGGAATCTATCTCATCTTATTAAAAAGCTTCTATGTTGCAAGAGAAACCACCAATAGAGCTAAGGGACAACCTACAATGTGAGAAAAAATTTTACCTGCTGATCCTCAGACAAAGGCCTACTATCTAGAGTATATAAAGAACCTAAAAAAGTCAGACCCTCCAAATATAAAGAGCCAATTCAAAAATGGGCATCTGAAATGAACAGGCATTTTTCATACCAAGAAGTAAAAGCAGCAAATAAACACATGAAAAAATGTTCACCATCACTGGTCATTCAAGTGATGCAAATGAAAACAATGCTGAGATTCTACCTCACTCCAGAAAGAATGGCTGATATGAAGAAATTAACCAATAACAAATGCTGGCATGGTTGTGGGGAAAAAGGAACCCTTCTTTTTGTTGGTGGGAGTGAAGACTGGTGCAGCCACTGTAGTTATCAATATGGAGATAACTCAATTAGGATTAGAAGTTCCATTTGACCCCGCTATTCCTCTGCTGAGTATCTTCCCCCAAGAATTAAAAGAATCATACCACAGTGATATATGCTCACCCTGTTTATAGTGGCACAGTTTGGAATAGCTAAAACTTGGAAACAGCCCAAATCCCTATCAACTGGAGACTGGATAAAGATGTCTATTTTTTATATATATAAATGGAGTAGTACTTAGCCATAAAGTAGGAGAAACTAGAGACATTTGTGGCTAAGTGGATACACATTCAGGCCATAGTCTTAAGTGAAAAAATAGGACACACGTGTTAATACCGAATAGTTTCTCTGGTGTGAAAAACTAAAAGTGTAAATAAGGTTAACATGGTGTAATTGATAACGTGAAATAGGAAGAAAAGGTCTGCAGGAGTGGGGAAGTTGGAAGGGTTGGGGAAAAGAAAGAAGGGAAAAGAAAAAAAAAAAACCATGAGAAAAGGAAAAAATGGAAACAAAGTCTTTGTAAATAGAGAGTGTGCAGGGAGTGCAGGGAGGCCAGGGTAATGGGAAAAAATAAGAACCAAGATAAATCATGTAAAGGTATAAGATCCCAACGAAGAATGTAACTGTGTTGCATACCTAAAATATACCAATAAACTTAATGGAAAAAAAAAGAAAAAGTTTAAGATTAGAAAAACAAGGAAATATTTCAACAGATAACTATGGAATACAGAACAAAAATGAAAACATAAAAGTAGATAACCTCACTAATGGATGCATTTGATACAAATAAGCTTCAACAAAATTTAAAAAGTCACAAGTGTTTCTTAACATTTCATTATTTTTAGCCACAAACAAATGCAATGCGTACTTGTGCTACATTTGTGGTCACTGATTTTTGTACTTTTTCCCATTAAATTTATTGGTACATTTTAGGTATAGGATACAGTTACATTCATCATTGCAATCTTGTACCTTTACATGATGTATCTTGGTTCCTTTTTTTTCCCCATTCCCCTGGCCTTCCTTCACCCTCACCACTCTTCCCTATTTACAAAGATTTTGTTTCCACTTTTTTTCCTTTTCTCATATTTTCCCCATTCTTTTCTTTCCCCTAGCCTTCCCACTTTCCCTACTCCTTTAGACCTTTTCTTCCTATTTCACAATATCAATTATACAGTTTTATCTTTATTTTTACTTTTAGTTTTTCACAGCAGAGAAACTGTTTAGTATTCACACATGCGTGTCCTATTTATTTCACTTAGGAGTATGGCCTCAATGTGCATCCATTCAGTTATAAATGTCTCTAGTTTCTGGTGGCACAGTTTGTAATAGATAAAACTTGGAAACAGCCCAATTCCCCATCAACTGGAGACTGCATGAAGAAGATGTGGGGTTTTTTTATAAAACAGAGTACTACTCAGCAATAAAGAACTAATGTTTAATATGAGTGTGTATTTAACTTTCATTTATTAAAATGTCTATTCTATTAAGGCCATAAGAGGCATCATACAGTTTTAAAAATATATTTGGAGGAACACATAACCCTTCATAAAGGGAAATCAGAAAACCTAAAATTTTGAAAAACTTGTGGACCATAATTAACAAATAAAAATATTTTCTGATCATACCAATTGAAATGAATTATTGTTCATATAATGCAGTCCAAACTCCTATGTTTCTAAGTGTTTATGAACACTTTAAATCATAGGAATTTGTACTATTTCCTCAGAGAAAGATCAGGTGTATTTCCTTACTTCCTAATTTTCTTCCTTTTATTTTAGAGACAGAGGTATATTTCTTATTCTTTCTATTTTATCAGAGTAGGAATCCTTTTCCTATGAACACGAGCATATTATATCTAATGTTGTTGGCCTTGTAATTGTTCAGGTGAGTGTCTCTATTAGGTGTATACAGAAATTCATGATCAACTAGAAACTATGATTAAGAGATGAGAAAGATTGCTGAAGGTGCATGGATGCCAAGTATGTATATTTTACTGAGTACTAGATTCAGAATACATACAGAGTACTCAATACCTGCTCACTTGTTTCTCTTTTCCAAACTTCTTTTATTTTAGGTTTTAATTTTTGCTTAGCTTTTTGCACTCTCATCTGCATAATTTTATTGTCTTATGGTTTAGGTCCTTCAAAGATGTGAAAATTTATAATTTGTTATGTAACCCTGACTACCTTCCTGCCTATGTGAACAACTTCCCCAGTAATATAGTGAATATATAGATGGTGTCATATTCTTTACCCTTAATCTTACAGAACTTATCTCTTACTACAAAATAGTCTTTTACACCTAAAATTCCCATCATCATGTTTTTATCTTATAGGGCAAAGTTTTCAGGAGTTTGCTTATTTTATAGAACAGGTGTTTAAAAAAATATATATATATATATAGATTCAACTGTATGTTTTCCCAAGAAACAATTCAGTAGCCTCAGTGATGTATACTATGTTCTCTCATGTGCTGAATGCCTTTATCAACAGCCTGAAGGACAGGGACATTCTAAGTACCCTGGGGGTATGCCACATCCGAATATTCTAATCTCAGGTGCTGTGACAGCTATTTGAATATACTTAGAAAAAGTCAAACAACACAATACTTAGACTTCAAAGACCTTCCTCCTTGGTTATGTTAATGTACTTTCATGGATTTAGTTTCTCATAACTTTTCATAGTATAATACTGATGGAATGAATGGGGGATTTTAAAATTGATTATATAATTTTCAGTTTGGAAAGAAAAACGTTCCTGAATATGTAATATATTGAGTATTTTACAACAATGTGAATCTAATTAAAGTCATGGAGCGGTGTACTAATATGGTTAAAACTGTAAGATTTTTGTTTTGTTTATTTTGCTCTAAGAAAGAATAAAGCGTACGGACATTTAAAATTATACATTAAAAAGAGAAGTGATTAGAACACACCAGTTTAACCTGAGTACAGGAAATGCCCAAAGCCTCTTGAGGACACTTGTTTTCCTTTTCTCTACTTTCCTTTAGTGTTGGGAAGTCCTTAGAGTTTGGGATTGCAGGAACAATTTGGCTAAACATGGATTCTGCATATTGAACCTCTAGGGTCATATAATTGTCAACAATCAGCTTGTGCCTCCGGGCCTTCAGTTTGATGACTCCTGTCCAGTGAGTCCCATACCTGTGTCTGAGCCCCTGTGGTGGTCCTCACCAGGAAGGTCCTATCTGTGTGCATTAATTGAATCTTGAGGACAGAGCCTGACCCTTCACTGGGCAGCAGACATAGGAGAATCATTTTCTTTTTCAGTACTGGTAATTGAACTCGGGATCTTTTTATGTTTTCTTCTTGACTAGCAGAGATACAGTATTATCCGGTAAATGCAGAGGAACCTCATAGACCTACAAAGGATCCTTGAATGTTTAGTCTTTACCAAAAAGAAAAACTGACAGTTGGGTAGACTGATGGGAAGGCTTAAATATGAAACACATCAGTTATGAGAATAGAAATTGTGTGTGTGTTGGGTGTAGTGGGGAAAGCAGAATGATTATGTCAAATTTGGTTTCTTCATACCCTGTTTCTACTTCTTATGGATGTCTCGCCATAGCAGAAGAAAATTTGTCCTCCTGCAGTGTTTTCTAAGCACTGAGAAAGGACAGTGAAGGTGATGATGAGGATGTAGAAAAGGAGGAGAATGAGCGCAGCATGATGAACTGGTTCTCCAGGCACTAAGCAATGTATCCATGCTGCTCATTTCATTTCATTGGTTTTGTCTTCCTGTCATTATGAGTGCTCACATTGTTATTCCATGTGGAAAATTGATTTCTTCTTTTAACAAAATCCATAGCAGGTTGTTAGATATAAAATGTTAAGCCACATTTAAATTGATCTGCCTGATTATAGACACTGGCCATCACATAAGGTAGTCCGGCAGTTGCCCCCTTAACAACACAAAAATCCATTTCCCTTTCCTGTCACTGGAGGAAGGGAGTCTGTGTTTACTGCTCCAGTTCTTTGCAGAGGTTCCTGAGAGATCACAGAACAGAGTAGTGGGAGGGACCACTTGCATTCACCATGGGAAAGATGGTTATAGGTCACAGCCATGTATCCCAGAAAGAATGTACAATCACACAGTTTGTAATAGCTAAAATTTGGAAACAAGACAATTGCCCATCAACTGGAGACTGAATAGAAGTTTTGTTTGTTTGTTTTATAAAATGGAGCACTACTCAACTATAAAGAATGAGAAACTAGAGGCATTTATAGCTAAATGGATGTAGATTGAGGCCATACTCTTAAGTGAAATAAATAGGACACATATGTTTAAATACTGTATAGTTTCTCTGGTGTGAGTAATTGAAAGTGTAAATAAGGATCAAAATGTATAATAATGTGAAATAGAAAAGGTCCAAAGGGCAAGGGGGATTGGCAGGGGTAGGGGATAGGAAAGAAGGGAAAGGAATAAATATCAGAAAAGGAAAACATGGAAACAAAGTCTTTGTAAATAGGGAGGCATGGAGAGGTTGAACGGAGGGCAGGGGAGTGGGAAAAAATAAGAACCAAATTATACCACGTGAGGGTACAAATTCCCATTGATGTATGTCACCATATTGTATACCTAAAATGTACCAATAACTTAATGAATAAAAAACAATATATAGTTCTGAGATGTATATATTTCCTAGAAATCAGAGAAGTATCTCCCATCAGTATTTTTATATAGATTTTCACTTGTATGATAGAGAAAGAAGCACAAGCATTTTCAAAATATTGTCATCTTAATAAACTAACATACTCTCTTGGTGTAATACAGCACAGATTTCTTGGCTACCACACTGCAAGATATCTGAAGCTTCCCACATCCTCTGGGCCTGAAATTATTTCTCACAGTCTCAAATGGGGATATGTCAAGTCTTGAATTCATTTTCATTTAGGAAATGAAGGGGTTAAAATGAACCTGAGATGCACCCAGGGTTAAGGCTTCTAAGCCTCTGCTTAAATTTTCTGTGGGTTGGGTATCAGTGTAAAAATTTAGGATATTTGACACCATCTGTGAATTTAACTTTTAGTCCTTTTATCTCCACTTAGTATTTCTTGATGCAGGGCAGATTTTTCATATCTTTGAGGTAGAATAGACTTTAGTGTTGATTTCTCTTTAAAACAGCTGCACTCCCAGGAGGAGGGTTGCATATAGGTTTAATGTGTACAACATTAGTGCAAAATAAAATTCAGTTGATAAGGATAACCTTCATACTAATTGAGAATGTGATTTGAAGTTAATCATTTCCTATGTCTGTAGCAGCACATTTTGTTTTTGTCTTTTTGTATTTATATGCATATATTTGGAGACCGATGATACACTGTTCTTACATCTGCTTCCCCAGAGCCTATACTTGTTTTTGTCATAGAGAAGGCATCAGAAGTAAAAACCCCTGTTAAACAGATAATTCTAATTAACAGGATTCTTCCTTAGTCACAATAATTGTCTTTACTTAGCTTGCTTTTTAAGTTCCTATGTGCACCTCTGTTCCTTCCCTGAATATTCCATAGATGTAGAAACTATAAAAATAGCTCTTGTTTGTGTCTATGTCATGGGTCCAGTAACCCATTTATTTGCATCTGCATCCATGATTCAAAAACACAGCAGAGATACATACAATTGAAAAAAGGGTACACAGAAAAGGAAGCAGGTGAATGTATACCTCATGCTGAGCTGCTTACAGAACATCATATCATTCCAGGTTCTAGTGCTATTTCAATACAGTAAACTGTATCTGTCAGTAGCTTTCTCCTTGGATAAGGAAGAGGCTTCTTATTTTAAAAACAAAAACTCACAGTGACTACATAATTTCCAAACATTCTTTACTTGCTACACATGTGAAGATGAATGATATTTTTTCCTTAAGCAGTGTGAGCACAGAGGGAAGGAGATATTCACACACAGTCTGTGTATGGCAGCAGGTTAGTGATGCAGGACTAAGTGCTGATTTCACAAGTCCCCTCCCAGGAAGCAGTCCCCTCCACTGGGGCAAAATTTTCTATATGATGATGACATCTCTTTCTGTCTTATCTCAATGAGATCATTGCTGGGCAGACTGCAGGCATATTGTGAAAATATTTCTCACAAATAAGTTGATGTAAATGATAATGACTGTTTTCAAAAAATTGAAAATTTTTACATGTATTATTATTGGAAACCAGAAAAGCATCCCCCACCAATATTTTAGTAAAGATTTTCACTTGTATGACAGGGAAAGATGCACAAGTCTGAGGCTAGTATGTCTGGGTATTTAGAAATGTGTATCTGTCTATCTGTTTTCTATCTATCTATGGATCATGAGTGACACAAATGACATATTTTAAAAACTTTCATGCAGCAACTATATAAGGTAGGTGAATGTTATCACCATTTTATAGTTGAGGAGTAATTACTTCACTTTATTTGTTTGTTTGATTTTTGGTACCAGGGATTGAGTTTGGGAAAATGTGCTTTCAAGGCAGACAGCAAAACCACTGAGCTAGATCCCCTGTCTGGTAATTATTTACTTAAAGATATGTTTACATTATTTTATATGCTTTTCTTTTGTGCATGAATTTTTCGGTATGTAACATAATTTTGTGTACTTCTTTTTCACTTTCCCAAGTTAAAGCATGTTCTGACAAAACAGTGTCCCAGTTTCCTTCATGTAACTAAAAAAAGAGAAATACAAATCATATATCAGGAAAGATTAATGTGAAAAATCGCTCAATAGGAAATAGCAAGGCTCAGAATCAGTATGAGCTTTGGGAATTTCCCAGTTTCTAATTTTTTCTACTGGATTTAGTATTAGATAAATGATGAACCATATTACCATGCTACTGAAGAACACACAATATTTAAAATAAGAGGAAAGAGGCATCCTACATATTAGCTATTTTAGTGAATTTTATGGAGTGACTAAATAAACCTGTAAAAAATTTAAAATGACAGATGAGCTTCTTATAATTTATTATTTTAATCATTGATAAATATGGTATACACTAATGCCACATTCATAATTATTATGTCCTAAGATTATGTGTATATATTAGGACTTGTATTATACAAATTTTCATTCACCATATGAAAGCAAGGAGTTACATATTAAATAAGTTGTACATAACAAAGGATGAGTGAGCTCTTATATCCTTGAAAGATGGAAATAAGAAAACCAACAAGTGTTTAAAACTCCCTGGGAGATAACTGGCTCAATACTATGCATTTTGATTATGAACTATTAACTAAAATTGAATATTTAGATAATAACATTCCTAGATGTTATAGTGATTACAGACTTCCTAGGTCAAGAGAAATTATCCACTTTTCTGAAAACAAAATAAGGTATATTTAAAAGTGTATCACATTTCTTCCAATAGAATCATATGTTCTTATTTTTTAAAAGAATATGGCATTTTCAATTATTCATTTTACTCATTTTAATCCTTATTTACACTTTCAGGTTCTCACACTTGAGAAACTATTCAGAATTTACATATTTGTCCTATTTATTTCACTTAAGATTATGGCCTCAATATTCATCCATCTACCTATAAAAGTCTCTTGTTTCTCATTCTTTATGGCTGAGTAGTACTCCATTTTATAAAAAAACACATTTTCTTTATACAGTTTCCAGTTGATGGACACTTGGGCTGTTTCCAATCTTTAGCTATTACAAACTGTGCCACTATAAACATGGGTGCACATATATCGCTGTGGTATGATTCTTTTAATTGATTTGGGAAGATACCCAGCAGGGGAATAACTGGGTAAAATGGGATCTCCAGTACGAGTTCTTTGAGGTATCTCCATTGTGATTTCCGCAGCTGTTGGACCATTCTGCACTCCCACCAATAATGGAGAAGGGTTCCTTTCTCCCCACATACCTGCCAGGATTTGTTATTTGTTGATTTCTTGATAGCGGCCATTCTTTCTGGGGTGGGGTGGAATCTCAGCATTGTTTTCATCTGCATCTCTCAAATGACCAGTGATGTTGAACATTTTTTTCATACATTTATTTACTGCTTTTACTTCTTTGTCTGAGAAATGTCTGATCATTTCATATGCCCACTTTTGAATTGGGTCTTTGTATTTGGGGGATCTGAATTTTTTCATTTCTTTATATATTCTAGTTAGTAGTCCTTTGAAATAGGAAGAAAAGGTCTGAATGGGTAGGGGAAGTGGGAGGGGAAGGAGAAAGGAAAAATTATGAGTAAAGAAAAATCATGGAAACAGTCTATGTAAATAGAGAAGGGTGGGGGGGGATGGAGGGTGCACAGGTAACGGGGAAAAAATAAGAACCAAGATACATCATGTACAGGTACAAACACCCAATGATATATGTAAACATATTGTATACCTAAAATGTACCAATAAAAGAAGTTAAGCAAAAAAAATGTGGTATTTTACTGGGGTCATAGAGTTCTGAAATTTAATGTCCTAACCAGCCGTCTGTAAAGTGAGCATGCACAAAGGCAGATAGGTGACAAATAAACCTAGGAGTAAAGGGCTCCTGAGAATGGGGTTTATCACCATATTTTAATGTTTATTGGCTTAATATTGGAATACATTTGCTTGTGTATACTTGGATTTGTAACAGAATATTCTATTTATTTATTTGTTTGTTTATGTATTTATTTGGTACTGGGGATCAAACTTGGGTCCTTGCACTTGTGAAGTAGGTGGTGGAACCACTGAGCTAAATCCCCGGCCCCCAGAGTATTCTATTTTTTAATTTCATTTTCCTCACAAACTTTTTAAAAGGTGTTCAAGCACTATGGAAAAACATAATCTAACCTACATCTTAGAATTTCATCTCATTGGTTTCTCAGAGGATGCAGACCTGCAGTCTGTCCTCTTTGGATTGCTCCTGTCAATGTACCTGGTCACAGTGCTTGGGAACCTGCTCATCATCCTGGCTGTCATCTCTGACTCCCACCTCCACACTCCCATGTACTTCTTTCTCACCAACCTGTCCATTGTTGACATCTGTTTCAACTCTACCATGATCCCAAAGATGATTGTGGACATCTCAACTCATAGCAGAGTCATATCCTATGTGGGTTGCCTGACACAGATGTCTTTTTATACAATGTTTGGATGTATGGATGACATGCTTCTCACTGTGATGGCCTATGACTGGTTTCTGGCCATCTGCCACCCTCCTCACTATGTTGCCATTATGAATCCTCACCTCTGTGTCTCACAACTTTTGGTATGTGTCTTAATTAGCCTTTTGGACTCTCAGCTTCATAATTTAGTTCCCTTGCAATTTACCTGCTTCAAGGATGTGGAAATTGCTAATTTCTTCTGCCATCCTACTCAACTCTTTACTCTTTCATGTTCTGATACCCTGATCAAAAGCCTGGTCACATATTTAGTTGGGGCCATATTGGGCTTTATTCCCTTGTTTGGGATCCTTTTATCTTACTGCAAAATTGTTTCCTCCATTCTAAAAATATCATCATCACGTGGGAGGTACAAAGTCTTCTCTACCTGTAGTTCTCATCTGTCAGTTGTTTGCTTATTTTATGGAAGTGGTATTGGAGTGTATCTTGGTTCATCTGTGTCATATTCTCCCAGGAGGGGCATGATGGCCTCACTTAGGTACACTGTGGTTACCCCTATGCTGAATCCTCTCATCTACAGCCTGAGAAATAGGGACATTAGTAGCACCCTGAAGAGGCTCCACTGTTTTAAAGTCTAATCTCAGCTTGTTTGGCATCCATTTGGGATGTAGTCCTTCAAAATGTAGTGAAATTGAATACATCTAAGTCAACTGTGACCACTATCTTATTTCACTTATGATCTCAGAAGACTGACATCTTCAATTTGTTTTTGTGATTCATGTGAGAATCATGACTGATTGGAGGTTGGTGGAATTTAGGTTTTATTCATACGGTTGAAAAGTTTCAGTTGGGGAGATGAAATATGGCTAATGTTTTTGGTTGTACAAAATGATAATGTAATTAACATTACTAAACTGTGCTTAAGCTTGATTAAAAGTTCACATTTAGCTATGCATGTCTCACTACAATGAACAATGGAAATAAAAAGCAGAGGACTTTTTTAGACAGTGTCTAACTCTGTATTTCAGGCTGGCTTTGAACTTATGAGGTATCCCAGGCTGACTTATAGGTCAAGGTGATTGTGCTGACCACACTTGAATGCCAAGATGTGCTGTTCACCACCATGCCAGGCTCAGGAAATTTTGTAGAAGGAAAAAAATAACAAAGTGAAAAGTACACTTGAGATTCCTCCTGAGTAGAGGCAGAGCCCTACTCTTTTTATGAGCATTCATCTTCTCATTTTTCATCAACTTCTGTTTCATTTCAGAAGTTCTTAAAATTGGGTTAATATGGTCTAATTTGGATATTTATTACTACATTCATTAAGCCATGGAGGTTATATAACAATGCATGGTCATCAAGTTCTATTTTCTTATCGATATTGATTGTACTAACTTATATTTAGGCCCAAATCATCCAAGGATTTCTTTTCTCCATATCCTCATCAACAATTGTCCTCCATCTTTGACAGCAGCCATTCTTACAAGTGTGAGATGCTATTTTAGATAGATTTTGATTTGCATTTTCCTGATGGATTGCTATACTGGACATTTTTCTTTACTACTGATATTATTTTAAGCAATGTTTAATTGATCACTTTTCTACTTTTTAAACTGTGTTTTCTGTTTTTAGCTACTATTAATGTCTATCATTAGTTAAGTTTATTTATATAATTCAAATATAAATTTAAATTTTGATATAAATTATATATCTTGATTCTTATTTTTTCCCATTCCTCTCCTCTTTCTTCTACCCCTATTCCACTACTCCTTTACAAAAAAACAGTTTCTATTTTATATTTATTTTCTCATTTTTTTCTTCTCTCTTCCTTCCTTTCTCTCTTCCCCCCTTTCTCTCTTCCCCTCCCCTGTACCCATTCCCTTCTGAACATTTTCTTCCTACTTCACAATATACTATACATTTTGGTCCTTATTTAAACTTTCAGATTCTCACACCAGAAAAACAATATGATATTTATAAATGGGTGGTTGATTTATTCTCTTAATAGTGTGGTCTCTAGATGCATCCTTTTACCTATAAATGTTTCAAATTTATCCTTCTTTATGGCTGAGTAGTACTCAATTGTATAAAAAATAATCTTCTTTATCCATTGGGCTGTTACAGGTATTACAAATTGTACTGCTCTGAACATGCTTATGCATATATCACTATGGTATGATGCTTTTAATTCTTTCAGGAACATACCAAGCAGGGAAATAGCTTGGTCAAATCGAACTTCTACTCTCAGTTTTTTGAGGAATCTACAAACTAATTTCCATGGAAGTTGAAGCAGTCTACACCCCCATGAACAGTGAATGTTTCCTTTTCTCTAAAACTCCTCCAGCATTTGTTATTGGTTGAATTCTTGATAATAGCCATTCTTTCTGCAGTGAGGTGAAATCTCAGTCTTGTTTTAGTTTTCATATCCATAACCAGTGATGTTGAACACTTTTTCATTTATTTATTTACCATTTGTACTTCTTCACTTGAGAAGGGTTCAGTCATCTCAGATGTCAATTGTTTGATTGGCTCTTTAAATTTGTGGGTCTGACTTTTTTCAATTCTTTATTTATTCTACATAGTGGTCTTTTGTCTGAGAAACAGCTGGTAAAATTTTTTCTGACTCTGAGGGTTGATTCTTCACTGTTAGTGATTTCCTCATGATAAATACCCTACAGAAAATTGGAATAGATGTTCTTTATCTTTATCTGACAAAAGTCATCTATGACAAACCAATATCCAACATTATACTCAATGGTTAAATACTGAAAGCTTTCACTCTATAATAAGGAACAAGACAAGGATGTCCACTATCATCAATCTTATTCAGTATAGTTCTGGAAACATTAGTCAGAGCATTTAGATAAGATAAAAAAAATAAAAGGAATAAAGATAGGAAAAAAATTTAAATTATTATTTGCAGAGAACATGATAGTCTACATACAAGACTAAAAACTCTACCAAAAGACTTTTAGATTTAAGAATCAAATTTGTTCATGTAACTAGATCAAAAGTCATCAATAATCAGTAGCATTCCTGTACACAAACAACAAACATACTGAGAGAGAAATTTGGGGGAACCACATCTTTCACAATAGCATAAAAAATGAAATACTGAAGAATCAATCTAACAAAGGAAGTTAAAAAACTTTACATTGGAAATATATTACTCTGAAAAAGAGATGAAAGAAGATATAAAAAAATGGATAGATATCCCTTCCTCTTGGGTAGGAAGAAACAACATACTGAAAATGGCCATATTCCCAAAATCGTTATAAAAATTTAATGTAATGCCATTTAAAATGCCAATAGAATATCTCACAAAACTAGAGAAAATATCCCTAAAATTCATTTGGAACCAGAATAGACTTAGAAAAATAGCAAAAGCAATTGTGGGCAACAAAGCATGGCAGTGGAGATCATAATCCCAAAATTTCTTGTGGACATTTATTTTCTTATTTCTCCTCACATTAATGTTACAAACCCTTAGAGATTGGGATGGCATGGACCAATCTTGCTAATAAGCTCTGTGCACTGTGCCTCCAAAGTCATAAAATAGTTAATCATATTGTAACTCCAGCTCTTCACTTTGATGACTCCAATTCAGAGACCTCCACACCTGTGTCCCAGCCCCAGGCTTGTCTGCATCAGGGAGCTCTTATCTAACTTTGTATTAATTTCAGTCCTGAGGACAGAGACTTAGGATCCATTGGGCAGTAGACCTAGGAGGGTCTTTGGGTGTGCTCTCCTTGACTGTGACACAGCAGAGGAACTGCATCACCAAGCAAGTGCAGATGGATCTGATTGATATGGAAGCATCCTTGCAAGCATTGTGTCCTCACCATGAGGACAAAGATGACAGTTTGGGTGGCCAGTGGGATGGTACAAATATGAAAAATATAGTTATAAGGAATGGAAATTTTGTGTTTTCAGTTTTAGTGGGAGAAAGCAGAATTATTTCAAATTTGTTTTCTACACACCCTGTTTCCCCTTCCCAAGGATGTCTCACTCATGGGAGGAGAAAATGTGTCTTTTTCCATAATTCCTAAGCACTCCAAAATTATGAATGTGATTATAAGAATGTAGGAGAGGAGGATAGTTGTCACAACATCATGAACTTGTTTTGAGGGCTTCTTATATCTTAGGCACTGAAGTACTTATTTTAAGTAGCTTCTCTTATTCCGTGTGCTTTGTTTTCTAGAAGGTATAAGTGTCCATAGTGTTGTTGCCTGTAGAATCATCTTAATTGGTATTAGAGTAGGCTGATAGGTAGAGAGATGTGTCAAGTGAATTGGGCTGTCTGGTTAGACACAAATGACATCATAGAAAGATAATTCTGACAGGTTGTACTCTTAACATAGGAAGATACTTAACTCCTCTGTCACTTCAGAAACAGACCCCTTATTCATTTTCTCTTACATTTGGGGGTTTCTGAAAGCTCACAAAGCAGTGCAGTGAATTTCCCCAGCTGCATCCATCATAGACAGAAACAGATGACAGGAAAAGATCTCTGAGAACTCCCTTGACCATTCAGCACAGATTTCTGTCTTGCCACCACTGCAGGATGTTCTTGCAGCTCCTCACACCCTTCCTATGCTTGCAATTATTTCACACAATCTCAAATGTGGGAATAATCATGTCTTGGTTTCAGTTCAAAATGTATCTCAGATGCACCTGAGATTATGACATTTTTCCCCCTGCTTATATCTTTGTGTGGGTTTGGAAACAATGAAAACATTTAGTTCATTGGAAGAGATCTTTTTATTAATTTTTTGGTTTTGGTGCCAGGGATTGAACTTGGGACCTTGCATTTGTGAGGCAAGTGGCAGAACCATGAAGCTAAATCCCTGGCCTTTCTATTAATTTTTAATCCATTTAGATCCACTTATTTTTACTGTGATACATGTTACCATGTGACATCTCTGAGACAGTAATGTCATTAGTGTTGATTTGTAGTTGAAGAAATTCCCTGAAGATTGTACAGATAAGGAGTGCTCTATTTGGGGGTTAATGTTTATAAAATTAGAGCCAAAGAAGATGTAGCCTACATTGTTATTAGTGATAAAAATAATCTTTATACCAATTACGTCCTTTCACCTGAAATTATTCTTCTTCTATTTCTTAGCATAACATTTTATTTTTGTGTTTGTGTAAATATATGCATATGTTTGGAGAGAAACAATGTACTTTCTTCTATTTCTGATTCCTCAGATTTTACACACTGTTTGGCACAGAAGATGCATCAAAAATAAAAACCTCTGTTAAACTTTGAAAGGACCTTTCCCTAAGTCACAATGACTGTCCTTGCTCAGCCTGACCTGAAGATGCTTGGTGTGTTCTTCTCTGCATGTCCCTTCCTTTAACAAATGCCCTTAGCTGTAGGATATGATAAAATAGCTTGTTTGTATTCATGTCATTGGGACTTGCCTTTACAATCCATTTAATTGAATGTATATCAATATTCAGAAGCACAGCAGAGATATTCATAAGTTAAAGAAGGCACAAAGAGTAGGGAGAAGGTGAATATATGCCTCAGGCTGAGATGTGGTATAGAATTTCATATAATTCCAGGCACCATTACCATTTACATATTACAATATTTATTAGTACACTTCCTACTTGCTTTAGGTGTAGTTCTTTATTTTAAAAACAAATTGCCACAATGAGTAACTCATTTCCAAATTTTTTTGAGTTGCCATACATGGGGACATGAATGTTCTTCTTAATTTTCTCAAATAATGTGAGTACAGGGAAGAGGAGAGTTTCATACACAGTCTGGCTATTTTCACAGGTTAATGACACAGGACTAAATATTCATTTCCTCAGCACCTTCCCTTGTTACAAGGTTTTACACTGGAGCAAAATGAAAATATCATTCACCATATGAGGATGAAATTTCTTTGTATTTTGGCATGCAGAGTTAATCAATGGAAAGAGTGCATGTATATTTTGGAATTATTTCTGAAGGATAAAGGGGTGTTAGTGACTGACATTTATTGAAAAAATGTGTGAAATTTAACCAGTATTATTTTTGCAAATGAGAAATATATACTCCATCAATATCTTATATACAACTTTTTCCATGAATGACAGGGAGAGAGGCACAAAAATTTAGAAAAGATTGTCATAATCATAGACTTGAAAATTAAATGAGGTCTCTCTGTCTCAGATAATGTTATTTATTAGTTAAAGAAGACTTAAAATCACTTGTGATTGTAACCTAATCTATTTTGGGGACAAAGGTGTTTTCTTATACATTACTTACAATAATTTTAGGTACTTTTACAATAAGTTTTTAAGAAAACTACTTTTGGATTTATGAATCAACATTGACCCGGAAACACAGACAGGAAAATCTACCCAAAAAATTCATGACAAGAGATTTGGTTTTTTTTGGTACCAGAGATCGAACTTGGGTCCATGCGCTTGCACAGCAGGCAGTGAAACCAATGAGCTAAATCCCTGGCCCTAAGATTTCTTTGAACACAAGAAATCAGAAATATAAAATTATGTTGATTACCAAGAAATCAACTTTCTCAGGTAATTGTTAATATCTCTAAAAATATTAATACTGATGTAAATATTATTAAATATTTACATGTTCATATCTATAAAGATCCTTTCTAAATGCCAGTAAGTATTCTAAGAGAATGGATTTCAACTCTTGCTTAAGAAAGTAACACAAAATTTTGAAATGTAAATATTTTGATTAAATTTACTGGTCACAATCTAGAATATCTGTACTTTTCTAAATGTCACCAGATAAATATATTACTAAATTAAAACCAACAGTAATGCAAGTTAAATGATTTTAAAAGATTTTCTTATAGCAGCCATATAAGGTAGGTAATTCTGCTCCACATTTTACAGATGAGAAGGATTACATTATTCACAGTTGTGCTTACAAAACTTAATGTAACTTTTTATGTTGGATCTGAGTTTTAAGGTGGGTTTATATATTTTTTTATATATTATTTCATGTAGTATCTCTTTAATGTGTTATTTTCAATTCAATCACAGTGTGACCTGACCAAAAAAATGTGTCACAGTGTCCTTCACATAGCTGTAATAAGAGAAATACAATTTATGTATCAGGAAAGATTGATGAGAAAAACATATAGGTTAGAAACTACTAAAGGATAAACACAGTCAGGACCTGGGGACTTTGTTTCCTGTGCCTTCACCTGCATACAAGAGGGTGTATGATCAAAGTAAAGAAAGTTTCCAAGCTGCTGTAGAATACAGTGTCAATAGAGAGGTGTTTACATAGCAATGTTAGTGATATTGTAGTATATAATAAACCTGTTTAAAATTTGAAATGTAACAGATTCTTATCATTTGTTTTTTTAAAATTATTGACAGGTGTGGTGTGCACTAATGCTACCTTTGTGATCAGTATGTCCTAAGATTACATGAATGTATTTAAATCTGCTATATACAAATTTGAATTCACCAAAGACAAGATGAACTCAAATTCACCAAGTTAGTTTTATGAACTCAAGTTCATCAAATAGTTTATATAGAAGCAAAGGCTGAGAGAGCTTTTTCAACCTTGAAAGAGGAAAATCAGAAAACCCAAAATGATAAAAATATTATTTGAGGAAAATGTCAACACAATGTCTTCTAATTATGAAGAATTGACTTAAATTTAATTTTTCAGACAGCGAAAACCTAGATTTTATAGTATTTGGAGGCACTCTAAGGCAAAGAAATTTGTACCATTTTCTGAGAATATAATAGTAAAGAGTTGAAACTTTTAAAATTTTCTTCCAATAGAATCCTATTTGCTTAAATGAGCCTGTCTTAACTATTCTCTATACTTTATTTTGGTAAAAAAGGAAAGTTACTGAGAACAAGGACTTCTGAACTCTATGTCCTTGGTCTACTGCCTATATGCAGTTGAATATCTGTAAAGTATAAGTGTCCAGTGGAGGTGGAAAATAAAACACCCAACAATGAGTCCTTGATGGTAGATTTTGTCACAATAGAGCAATGCTACTGAAAGTTTTGGACCTCTTGAGGGACTACTTCACTTGTGAATACTTGAATTCCTAAAATATACTCAGTTTTGTGTGCTATTTTTGATTTCATTTTTCTAATGTTTTTTTTTTTTTGGAAAAGTTGGTCAAGTAATATGGTTACACATAATCTAACAAGAGTCTCAGAATTCCATCTCCTGGGGTTCTCAGAGAATCCAGACATGCAGCCCATCCTCTTTGGACTGTTCCTGTCCATGTACCTGGTCACTGTGCTTGGGAACCCGCTCATCATCCTGGCTGTCATCTCTGACTCCCACCTCCACAGACCCATGTACTTCTTCCTCTCCAACCTGTCCTTTGTTGACATCTGTTTAACTTCCTCTACTGTCCCAAAGTTGATTGTGGACATCCTAACTCACGGCAGGGTCATCTCCTATGTGGGCTGCCTGACACAAATGTCTTTCTTCATCCTATTTGCAAGTATGGACAACATGTTTCTAACAGTGATGGCCTATGACCAGTTTGCGGCCATATGCCATCCCCTGCATTATGCAACCATTATGAACCCTCACATCTGTGTCTTGTTGCTTTTGCTCTCTGTCTTTTTTGGCCTTCTGAATTCGCAGTTGCACAACTTAATTGCTTTACAACTTACCTGTTTCAAAGAGGTGAAAATTGCTAGTTTCTTTTGTGATGCTTCTCAACTCCTTAATCTTTCATGTTATGATACTTTAATCATAACAATAGTCCTATACATTTTTGGTACCATATTTGCCTTTATCCTCATGTCAGGGATTGTTTTCTCTTATTATAAAATTATTTCCTTGTTTCTGAAAATCTCATCACCTGGGGGGAGGTACAAAGCCTTTTCTACCTGTGGTTCTCACCTGTCAGTTGTTTGCTTATTTTATGGTACAGGCTTTGGGATATACCTTGGTTCAGCCTTGTCATATTCTCCCAGCAAGGGCGAGGTGGCCTCATTGATGTACTCTGTGGTCACCCCTATGCTGAATCCCTTTATCTACAGCCTGAGGAACAGGGACATTCTTAGCACTCTGAAGAGGCTCCACAGTTGTAGAGTCTAATCCCAGAACATCTGGCATCTATTTGGAATGTAGTTTAGAAAATTTGTTAAAGCAGAAGACTCAAAAATGATTTGCAAACACTGGTAACTTGGCTATATTTCGGGAGTTTGATGTGTGAAATTTATAATGTTTTATAACAGGATCATGACTCATTGGGAACTCTTGGAATTAAGATTATTCATATGTATAAAATTCATTTGGGATGGTAAAATTTTGGGAGATGAATAAGAATGATGGATGTACAAAAACAAAATTATAGTTAATGTTACCAAGCTGCGTACCTAAAGATGATTAACATTGAGTTCTATCCCTGGCACCAAAAATGAAATGGTTAACATGGTACATTTAGTGACATATATCTTAACACAATAAGCATAAATAAAGCTAGAGAATACTAATATGCATAGCTTTCAGTTAACTTCGTTTCCTGTAGTTGTAATATTCTTAAAAGTACAAGTTTTAAATTATAACTTTCCTTTTCTTCCTTCTACCTTTCATTATTTCTTCTATCTTATTTTATTTCACCTTTCCCAGCCTTTGACCTCTACTTCCTAAGGGGTGTGGAGGGGCTGAAACTCCATCTTCTTATGGCTGCTTCAGGCTGAGTTGGGTGGGGGCACTGCCCTTGCCAAGTTAAGGAACAAAAGTCTCACCCTGAATGATCTAAAGGAGACAAAGAAAGATGATTTTTGTTGTTTGATGAATCATCATCCATTAATATCATAGAAAAAAAGAACATTAGTGAGTCAATGAGTTTTCAATCTCATTTTTAAATCAAATTAAATAAGCAAGTGTCAAAACTAAAAGAAGAATATTGGTGAACAGTGCTTCAAAAAGTTGTAGGATTCAGACAAAATCAGGAAGCATTTTACTTCTACATGACTTGAGGTTTTTATCCAAGTACAACAGGTGGAGTCATAGTATATATACTTTTCCCTGTTTGTTCAATAAGAGACCTAATTTCCCCTTATTTTAACTGCAAAAATACAGCAAATACATATATTTCTATGTGAGCCCTGGACCATCAAAAACTTTACTACTTGTCTCAGAACATGAGATCTGTCCTCTATTTTGTATCCCTGAGAACATTTTGTAGAGATTGGTCTCCAATAATGTAAATATAGTCAGGAGTAAATATCAGAAAGTTTAAACCACAAAAGGAATAAAGCTTAGGAGGTTGAATATTTCTATTGTCATGTTCAACTTCTAGGCAGACCTATACAAGAAACCAAATCTTCACCTGAGAGTTAATGTAAAACTATATAAAAATAGCACAATGACAGTGAACTAGGACAGGTAGAAGGGCACATTTTTGGGACAGATAGTTGGTCTTGAAGTTACAACTTCTTGCAGTTGTAGCTTATTTATTATAAGTTCAGCTAGAGACTGCCAGTAGTGGCTGGTACAGTGCTTGGAGCTCCTTTTTAAATATATCCTAGCTTTCTCTGATCTTATAATATTATTGCTCCACATTTTCAGTTATACTTTGCTGTTGGGTGTTTACACCAAGTCAAAGTAAGACACTGTCAAACAAAGTTAATGTATTTACACATATCTGTGAAGGAAGGTAGGTTAAGGATCTCGAGGAGTTACTTTTGGGGCCATGTGCCCTGTCTTAGATCCTCTAGTATTTTGCTCTACCAGTTGTGTCATCTGCTGTAATGGGTCATAATCTTTTTTGACCATATGGATTTTCTAGAAAGCATGGTAACTCCCCTCTCTATTGACTCTCTTTTTGGCAAAAATGCACACATTACTCATGTTCTCTGTGGTCGAACAATCCATTTTGTTGGGCTTTTGGTGACTCACCAGAGTTGCAGATTCTATTCTGAGGGATGTTGTCATGTCTTGGGATTTGACTGACCCTATAGGGCAAGGGTCAAAGTTTTGGCCCATCTTGTAGCCTCTTTCTTACGTTTGATCTCTAAACCTGCCTTGTTCAACACCCAGAAGGTCAGTTCCATCAGTCTTCAATGGGAGAAGTATGTCTTATTCCTATTATAAATGTTTCAGAATATTGGAAATTTTGAAATATGTAATATGACCAGAGAATAGATACTTCTTCCTTTAATCATGGTCAGGATTATGAGTATTGGTGTGAGGAGTCAGTGTCGTATTCTACCTGACCTATAAGTGATGACATATCATCTGAACCTACTATATAGATTGTCTTTTAGAAATCATGTTCTTGTAGAAAGTCAACAGGTAACATTTACAAAGTTTTACCAGGAAAACAAAAAATAAAATTAACAGCAGGAAACACAGTACTTTAGGATAACATTCATAATGGCATTATTATACCAGGGCCATTAGATTCACTTTATTATCTCTAAAATATATGTAAAATTTTATTGTAGTGTAACTTATGAGTAATTGGTTACCTTTATTAAATTATAAAATATTAAATGGCATATATCATCAATTAATTTGTATTTTTAAAAATTAAAATGTCTAAATAAAATGCACTTGTTTACAGATGTATTTTATAAATGACTGTTGTCCGATCTTTCATCATTAGAATGACACTGCACAGACTTCATAATGTTTAGGTACATCTAACTATCATAATACAATAAAGATGACATAGACATAATTCTGGAAAAGTCTATCATTGTAAACTATTTAACTTGAGGATGCCAATATGATAAGAGTTCTCCTAAGTTTTGCACTTTAGAAGCCATGTAGTCTTGGGACTGTACATTAATTTAACATACAAATTCAGTAATAATTAGTATCACAGCTACATAGAAGTCATTATATTAAATTTTATTTTACTCAAGGTAAAAATTTAGAGTCCTTTAACAGGTTTATATAATGTAGGAAGTATGGATGAAGAGTTTAAAAAGGAGTAAAAATCACAGATTTGAAGAATCAAAATTTCTGGAAATCATGGTGAGAATTCCATAGTATTGTGAATGTAATAAATGGCATTGAAATATGCACTTATCCTGATTTAGAATGGTAATTGTTCTTATTTATATTTTACAACAAGAAATTATGTTGTAAATAGCACTCAGAACTTCACAAGAAATCATTTATTAGATGTAAAAATATTGGGATTAAAACCCTCGTTTAGAACCTTCCTTTGTGATCAACTCCCAGTTCATAGGTTGATTATCAAAAAATAAAAACTAAGAAGAGAACAGACATGATCAAAATCCATGGTGAATATTTAAATAAAAATTACTGCAATAAAAATCACATTTGCAACTAACCTAACTCAAAATACTCCTTCTTAAAAATATACTCCTTCTTGCTTTAAACACACTTATCCCTCTTTCTTGCCACTTTCAGAAGTGGTTCTGCAAGGCCTGTCCTTTGAGTCTCTATAGTTGGTCTGTCCTGGCTGCTCACATGTACGGAATCAATTCAGTGCTTGAGGTTTTGTAGTCATTATGACTTTAGGGAAGAACCAAAAGTCACATGTTGTCTGATCCAATGAATAAGGGAAGTGGTTGCACTGTGGATATCAGAAATCTTTTTCAAAATTTTCTTCCTACCTACCCTGCTTCTATATTAAATTGATTTCTCACCCCATAACCAAAAATTTGTCCCAATGAACTGATTTCTCTATACTCCAAAAGATTTACTGTGGTCATCATAAGGATAAGTAAGATAACGTTATCAATCATAGCATCATAAACTATTTCTTAGGACTTCCTAAATTCAGGTACTGAGTAAAATATTCTACATACCTTGTTTTATTTCACGTGTTTACTTTCCTTGTGTTTATAATGGCCCACCTTATTATTACCTTACAGAAAACTGAAGAGCCCATCATTTTAATGTAACACACAGTATGATGTTAGGTAGTAAATAGTGAAGCCATATTTTCACTGGGCTGTTTGATTACAGACACAGGGCCTTATACTAAGAGAATCCTTGCAATTTATATCCTCAGAAACCCAAATAGCCATTTCTCCTCCCTGTCACTTGTAGAAAAGAACCCTTACTAACTGTGGGCAATTGGGTTGACTGTGGTACCTGAATGATCACAGAGCCCAGGAGCATCCACTTTAAAAAGGACACACATAGGTCACAGGCATATTTTACAGGAAGAATATACACTTGAAAATTCAGCATAAATTTCTCTGCTCATGCCGCTGTGGGATATTGTTGCAACTTTCCACATCCTTCCCCATTCTTGCAATTACTCCATAAAATATCCAATGGGGTCATATCAGGTTATGATTTCATTTCCATTTAGGAGATTGGTGAGTTAAAATACGTATGTGTGAATATATATGTATATGTATATATATATATGTATATGTGCATATATATATGTATATGTGCCTCAGATGCAACTTTTTAAAACTCTAAACCTCTGCTTACATTTTTCTGTGAACTGGTAAACAATTAAAAATTTCAGTTAGTTGGACAGGATCTTTCAGTTTAATTTTTAACTCTTTCTCGTTATTTTTTGAAATGCCAGTCAGGTATTTAATATCACTGTAAGAGCGCATCGTCAAATCATTGATTTGTGCTTACAACAAATGCATTGAATACTATAGAGATAAGGAGTGCTCTGTATGGTGATAATGTATATGAAATCAGAGTAAAGTGAAATTTAGATATCATTACTATTATTGATAACAATAATCTTCACAACAGTTTTGTCCTGTGACCTACAGTTACTTTTTTCTTACTTCTGTTGCAGGACACTTTGTTTTTGTCTTTCTGTAATTGTACATGTCTGTTTGGAGAGAAATGTTGTGCTGCAATTTACATACAATTCTCTATACTTCAGCACAGAGGAGGCATCAAAAGTAAAAACCTCTGTTAGACCTTGAAAGGACCCTTCCCATGACACAATAACTGTGCTAATCAACATGAGATGAAGTTGCTTTGTGTTTTCCTGTCTTCAATTACTCCTTTCACAAATGACTCAGAGATCTACAGACAAAATAAGTAGCTCTTGTTTGTGTCTATATCTTGGACATGTGGGCTCTATAACCCATTTTATGGCATATATGCCAGTTACTGAAAAACACAGCAGAAGTATTCATGGTTTAAAAGAAAAAGGCATCAGGAGAAGGTGCATGTGCATTATCTATTGGAAGCCAGAGAAGTAACCCAATCAATATATTACATATACATTTTTCTTCTGTGACAGTGAGAGAGTCACAAGAATTTGGAAAAGATTGTCACAATAATATTTACCAGTTAAATGAGATCTGTGTCTCCTGGGTTATGCATTGCATCAGTTAAAGCATCTGATATAGATGCATGCTCTTCATAGGCAAACTTACAACCACCTGTCGATGTAATCTTCTTTATATCAGGGGCCATAGGCGTTGTGCTCTACACCACATAGAAGAGATTTAAGTTCTTTTAAATTAAGGTTTAAAGAAAATTCTTTGTAGATTCACAAATCAGTGATGATTTGGAAACATTGACAGGAAATCTGCCCACAAAATTCATGACAACAGATTCCTTTGAGAAAACATAAACAAGGTAATGGGATTATGGAGAGATATTAAGAATCCAAATTCACATGTAATTGATCAGATCTCTAAAAATATTAATCATGATATAAATACTATCAAATTAAATATTTATATGCTAATATATGGAAAGGAGCACTGTCTAAATTTCAGAAAATATTCTGGGACAGTAGTTCTCCACTCTGGTGTAAGAAAGTGATTAAAAAATCCTGAAATGTACACATTCTGATTGAATTTATCCATCTGAGGCCAGGGTATCTGCTTACCTACAAATATTCCCAGATATGTGTTTTACTAATCTGACTGAACATTGATGCAAATTAAATAATTGTCAAAGCCCTTTCTTGCAATAACCATAGAAGGTAGGTAATTTTATTCCCGTTTTACAACTGTTGGGAATTACATGAGGTGTGTTACAATTGCAAGTGCGTTTAAATTATTTCATGTGCTTTTAAATTTTGATGGTGAGTTTTGAATCATGTTTACATAATTTCATGTGCAGCGCTTTTCTGTTCAGCATATTTTCCAATTAAAACGTAGTGTGACATGACAAAACAATGTGTCAAATTCCTTCATATATATGAAATGAGAAAAATTCAGTTCTTGTATCAAGAAAGATTGATATAAAAATCTGTTCATTTGAATTAGGGGTCTGGGCCTCAACTTGAGCTTGGGGACTTTTCCTGCTTCTAATGGGTTCAAGTAGACACAACAGAGTTTATAATTAGGAAACCATTAAATCATATTACCATGCTCTTTCAAATACAAAGTGCAGAAACAGACAAAAGTTCTATCTTACATGGACGATACCTTAGTTATAATATGTGAAATGATTAAAAGAAATCTGTAAAAAAGTTTAAAATCTCCTGGGCTTCTCAGAAGACCCATCCTCCTTGGTCTGTCTCTGTCCATGTACCTGGTCACAGCTCTTTGGAATCTGCTCATCATCCTGGCTGTCTGCTCTGACTCCCACTTCCACATTGCCATGTACTTCTTCCTCTCCAACATTTCCTTGCTGATATCTGTTTCACCTCCACTATGGTCCCAAAGATGATTGCGGATATCCTAACACAAAGCAGAGTCATCTCCTATGTGTGCTGCCTGACACAGATGTCTTTTGTTTCAGTGTTTGGATGTATGGATGAAATGCTTCTGACTGATGGCCTATGACTGGTTTCTGTCCTTCTGCCATCCCCTGAATCATGCAGTCATTATGAACCCTCACTGCTGTGTCTTACTAGTTTTGGTGTCTTCTTTCTTTCTTTTTTCTTTCTTTCTTTCTTTTTTTTTTTGAGAGGTTATGGCTGAATTTTATTTACTGTACAATGAAATAAGACCAGTTCAAAGAACCCAGAAATCATGGAATCCAACAGCAGCAGGGTAGTGTTCATACCATGTATAAGGGACCATGCAGGTCATCAAAACAAAGTCTGTGTGATTTTGTTCACAATTCCAAAGAGAGAACACTTGCAGGGAGGATGTGGGTAGGGGAAAGGTAAAGTCCAATGGGTGGGATGCCTCTATCCAACCTGCTTGTGGTCAGCCTCAGGGCCAGGGAGCCATTGGTGTCAGGCAGCTCACACAGCCACAACCCTCTCCCTGGTGGCATGACTCTCTACAGAACAGCAGGCCATAGTGCTGCATTGCCCATCCACAGCAGAGCCATCTCAGGTCACATGCATTATGAGGGTTCTGGGTGGGAGGGGCAAGGCCAGGGGAGGGCTCCTGCTGTGGCCATGGGCCATTGAGAAAGAGGAAGAGCAGATCACCAGTGTAATGGAGGGCTTTGTCATCAGGGGAGTAATCAGAGGGTGATGTCCTCATGGAGAGGGCTGCCCAGGGCACAGAGGAGTAGGAGCAGCACTGTAGCGGATTTGTCCTTGGCTTCAAGATGGAAAGATGACCAGACCTCGCTGTGTTGCAGCATAGGGGCTGGCTGATGGGTCTTTGAGAGGGTTTAATGTCTATCACTGAAGCCCACAGAGCAGATGAGCCTGCTGTTCCAGGCTGTAATTCTAAGAAACAGGCCAAAGAAGTTCCAATGATATGTGAGCTCCTGGGCACAGGGGCCATGTCAGGCAAGGAGCAGCTACAGGAACACAGCTGAGGTTGATGAGCACAAGCTTCTAAGAGCAAGAGGTTGGAAAGAGATGTCCAGTGACCCAGATGCCACCAGAGGAGCGTAGGATGTGGCCCCATCTCACAAGTATGCAAACAGCTCTGCATTCTCAACCTGGAGGTGCTGATCTGAGTCTGTGTAGTAAACATCACCAAAGTAGTGAAGTCACAGGTGGGAGGGACCTATAAGGTGGAAAATATTGGGGTGCACCCCACTTCCTCCCTCTCCTGAATTGCAGATGCTCCAATGTACAGGGAAGACATCCACAGAGGGCTGGCAGGAGCTACATTCTTGCATGTAGCACATTGACCACCCTAGTTAAAAATGAAGCTGGGGCCAAGATCACTTCCAGAAGATTCTCGAGGGTGCCCTTGCCCATCTGTTCTCCCACTGGCCACTGTGTACCTCCCATACCCCAGGCAAAGTGTATGCAAATCCAAAAAGCATCCAGCTTTGTCCATTCTTTCCACCACTGCCATAAATCCCTCATTCCTTAGACATGTGGAACTTGCACCATGGTTGATGTGACCATGTGTACCACATGGTTGCATCCAGGCTTCCCTGACCACCCTTTAAAATACAAAATGGGTGAAATGTTCTCTGTATAAATAAGACAGGGGATCTAGGTGTGATTTTGTCCCTACTGGCTGAATCCCAGGTAGCTGTGGAATCAGAGGTTGATTCAGATCAAGGCCCTGTAGCACCAGCAGCCCAACTGGCTCCAGGCCCTTCTGGCAATCCACAGAGCATGTTCTCCTACATGCTCCTTCCCTCTACCCAGCCCAGGTGTAGAGGATACCTGGTGATTCTTAGGCAGGACTGTGTTGCCATGTCCTCATACACACAGTAAGGCCTACTGCCTGGTAAGGAGTGACCCAGTGAGCCTCCCAGAGTCTGCACAGCTGATGGCCACTGGTTCTGCTAGGAGATCTTGCAGGTGCTTCAAGAGCAGGTCTAGGGAGGGCTCTGAGGGGGACAGATTGACTTGGACCACTTAAGGCTGCTGCTGCTGCTGCCCCTGGCCCTGCTGGGAGTAGGAATGGCCATGCATCAGGACAGCATTCATGCCATTTGCCATTAAAGAGGACTTGAGGTGGCTCTTGATAGTGACAGGCAGTGGAAGCTTGTTGATGAGATGCACAGGGGTGCAGGAGATGATGGCATGGCAGCAGAGATCCTGCAAGCTGAACACTCGAGTGGGCCTCCAGTTCTTCTCCATCAAGTGCTGGATGAGCACGATGCAAGAGAGTGCTGTGAAGGACTCGATGAACTTGAAGTTGCACGGGGGCTGACCTCAAAGAAGGTCATGCAGTTCTTCTTTGCATAGACATGAGCCTGCTCTGTTGGCACTTGCCTCTTGAAGGCCAGGTGCAACCAGTTCCCAACCAGGATCTGAGGAACCCCAGGTGGATGCTCATTGATCTCCTTGATCCATCGGTTGATGCCATCAAAGGACCAGTGGCTGGTAATATCATATATCAGGAGGATGCACTGTGAACCCCTAGTGTAGGACCTGAAGATGGTACAGAACCTACCCAGGCCCGACGTGTCTCAGAGCTCCAGTTTGACACGTCAGCCATCCAGCAGGATGGTGGCTGTTTTGTAGTCGATTCCATTGCTGTAGCCCTATGGGGACTCGGTTGCGCCGTCCTGAAGGCTTTCCAGGATCTCACCCTTGCCCATGTTGCTGTCGCCCACCAGCAGGAACTTGAGCAGATAGTTGTAGCTCTTCACTGTGTTTCCCTGGGTGCCCATCCTCCAGGCATAGTGCTGTGGCCCAAGGGCACTGCTGCTGCACACTTGGTGTCTTTCTTTTTCAGCCTTTTGATTTCCCAGCTACACAATTTAATCGCCTTATGACTAACCTCCTTCAAAGCTGTGGAAATTGCTGATTTTTTCTGTCATCCTTTTCAACTCCTTAATCTATCCTGTTCTTATACATTGATCAAAAACCTAGTCACATACTTTGTTGGCATCATATGTGGATTTTTTCACATTTCAGGCATCCTTTTCTCTTACTATAAAATTATTTCCACCATTCTGATAATCTCATCATCTGGAGGGAAGTACAAAGCCTTTTCTACCTGTAGTACTTGCCTCTCAGTTGTTTACTCATTTTATGTAACAGCCCTTGGAGTATATTTTGGTTCAGCTGTGTCATATTCTCCCAGCATGGGCATGGTGCCCTCATTGATATACACTGTAGTCACTACCATGTCGAATCCCATCATCTAAAGTCTGAGATGCAGGGACATTCTTGGCACCCTGAAGAGGCTCTACAATTGGGGAGTCTAATCTCTGGACCTTTGCTATCCATTTGTAGTTTGGGAAACCTGGTAAAACTGAAGACAAAAAACTCACTATAAATACTGTTTACTTGGTTATATTATTTCACATATTTGATGTCTTCAATTTTACTTCATATTTTATAATAGAATCATAGATGATTAGGGGGATGTGGACTTTAGGAGATTTTGGATGGGTGCAAATGTCACTTGGGAACTTGATAAGTTTCTGGAGTTTTGACATAATTGGTGGTTTCAGAAAAAATGACTTTGTAATTAAGGTTAAAAAACTGTGCTCAAAAGTGGTTAAAATGGTCCACTGAGTTATACATATCTTACCACAATGAACAATGGAAATAAAAAAGTTGAGTACTTTTTTTAAGGGAAGAAATTAAAAGAGGGAATAATATACTTGATATTCCTCCTGAGGACAAGAGCCAAAGCCTTTTTTGGACACTCATTTTCTTTGTCTTTTCTTCAAATTCCAGTAAATTTTGGAAGTCCGTAGGGCCAGGATGACATGGACCATCTTGGGTAATCATAAACTGTGAGCACTGAGCTTCCAAGGTCCTATAATAAACAGACCATAATCAATCACCTACTCCAGGCTTTCATTTGGATTTTTTCAGTCCAGTTGTCACCATTGCTGTATCTCCTCCTTCATGATTGTTTGAAATAGGAGGGTTGTATCTGACATTGTTGATTCCATGAGTTGATCTAGAGTCTCAATGGTTCTCAGGTAGATGAGGAATTGGGATCATAGTTTTTTACATAATCACTAGAGACAAAATCTAATTAAGTGTTGAAAGGGAGAATGAGTGGAGTAGAAATTATTTGAACCATTTTTATATATCATGAAGATAGAAGACAGTTTGGACTGTGAGATGGAATGATAGCATTGTGTGCTGCTTCAAATATGAAGAAGGTGAAATTTATGTTCTTGGTTGTCATGAGGGACACAAAAGTCTCAGTTAAAATTTTCCTAGATTTCTACACAGTTTCTATATATCACAGGCATCTAATCCATGATAGTAGATTATGAGTGTTTGTGAACTGTTTCCTCAACACCTCAGAAAGGTTATATGATGGTGATGATGAAGCTGAAAAGAACCACATCATCATGAACCAATATAAAGCAATTCCTAAGTAGCAGCATCTGAATTCTGTGTAACTTGTTGCATTGTATTTGCACAATCTTCTTTATAAATGAGCTCCTATATTATTATTTTAAAAGCAAAAAAGAAAAAAGCATTTTGTGTATTTAACTATAAGGTTTTTGGTAGAAAAAAAAGAAGTGTCTAATATCAGATACAGGACACATTGCTGGAAGAGTCTTGCACATAGTATCTGATAATTCAAGCACCCAGTTCTTTTTACTGTCTTTCCAGGAAGGGAGCCTTTTCTCACTGAGGCCTTCCTTTTAGAGGTTCTAAGTAAGATCACAGTGAAGAGATGAGCTTATACCTGCTGCATCCATTGTGGGGAGGATGTCTGAGAACAAAGGCAAAAATCAAAGAAAGAGAAGGCCCACGATAGTTAGAGCTGTCCTATTTATTGCTCCCTACTCCAGGCTTTCCTTGCAGAAGCTGAGATCTCCCTCCAATCTTGTAACCATCCTTCTCAATCTCATCTAAAGAAATCAACTCAGGGTTTGATTTCATTCCTTCTCAGGAAACTGCAAAGAGTTTGACATTTTTGAGAAATAATTGTGTTTTACAATTCTGGATCTCTGCCAGAAACTTACTGATGCTTAGTAAGTAAAGGAAAAGATTCAGGGACCAAACATATTGTTTTATAATTTTATTCTGAAACAGGGCAGGTTGTTTCTATATCTGTGAATCAGCATTAGTATCTGAGATGTTTCCTTCTTGATACAACTTCATTGAGTATGGATTAAATAGATAATGCATACTTCTCTTATTAATAGATGATAGGTGTATAACATAAAGTTAAAATGAATCTTAGATATTATTGGCACTAATTATAAATAATTCAATTTCAAAGCTTTTTTTTGTGGTACCAGTGATTGAACTCAGGACCTTGCACTTGCAAGGCAAGCAAAAGCACCATTGAGCTAAGTGCCCAGCCCCTAATTTCAAATTTTTGAAATAAAATATCCTGAGATCTGAAGTTGTTATTTTTATTCTTCTGTATCCAGGCATTTTATTTTTGCCTTTGTATAATTATGCTTGCATTTGGACAATATTGACAGATTCATTTTATTTCTGGTCCCTCAGATACTTTCTCTGTCCTTCCACACAGGAGAAATTAAAAATTACAAAAAATTGTTAAACATTGAATAGATCCTTTTTTGGGTCAAAATCATTAGGCATAGTCATTATTGGATCAACACTCTTGGTGCCTTCTTGCTTGTACTACCCCTTTTAGTAATGTCCCATACAGCTGAGGGTAAAATGGCTCTGGTTTGTGTATATATTATGTACACCTGAGCCTTGTACTGTTACTTAGCAGTAACAGGTGAAACATTTGATTATTCATAGGTCATAGCAAAGATACTCATAGGTATAAAAATAGTAAAATATACATAAAGGAAAGGGGGTCATACTGTGAATGGGATAAGGTGTATCTTAGTCTTTTACATTATTTCAGGCTCTACAGTCCTTTGACAAATTTGTCCATCAACAAACTTGCTATTCGCATAAGGATAATTTGTTTGACTACTTAATTGCTCAACTTTCTTTAAGTACATATACATTGTGGAGATGGGTGATATTATCTGTATTTCCATCAAGCACGAGGAGTACAGAGCTTTGGAGAGACACACACTGTATATTTAGTAGCAGGACAGTGCTCCAGGACTATAATATGCATTTTATAACACTCATGCCAGGGTAGTCTCTTCTACAGAAACCAAGTGGAAATATTACTTTTGTGAGATAAAATTTCTCAGTCACTAATCACTCAAGGAGTATTGCTGGAAATACCTCAGGGATATTTTTGAAAATAAATCTGAAGACTAATATTATGGTTTATATCAAGAATGCCCCTGCCAACTCTCATGAACTTGGAGGCTGGCCATTTGAAAGGCACATGGACCATGAGGGTGCTCACCCGACTTCCTGTTAGGAGGTGGGTCTGGTTAGAGGGAGCTCACTGGGGTATGACTTTAAGGGTATATATCTCTCCCCTGTTCCTGCCTGCTCTCTCTCTGCTTCCTCACTTCTATTATGTGAGCAGTTTCTGTCTCCTGTACCCTCAAACTATGCTGTTTCTTTCAACCAGCCAACCAGGGACTGTAATTATGAGCTACAATAAACTACAGTTACTTTAAATTGTTTAAATTGCATATTGTATGTCAGCAACAGGAAAGGTGATGAAAACAAATAATGTGATGTATTGGATAAACACTTATTTTGGGGGGAACAAAAATGTAAATGATTAGGAAAATTAAATGGAAATTAATAGGAAAATTGAATGTACATTAATTGTTGGAGTTCAGACTACACATCCTCCACCCACATATTATCTGAAAATTCTCACTTTTGTGATATAATGAAAGGAACAAGAATTTTATAAGCATTGTTATGATAATAAACTAAGAAATTATCTCACATTCAGAGAGCACTACACACAAAACCATGTCTACATGTGGATGTAAACTAGCACATTTCAGGGAAGACTGTATTGTAGACTATTTCAAAGAGCTTTACGTACTTTTAAAATACACTTTTCAGAAAAATTGTTTTTAGATACTAAACCAATATTAGATATTAGATTTTGGATAAGCTTTGATACACACTGTTTATGGATACATAAACCTGCACTCACTTGTGGACATTGACAGGAAAAACTTCTCACTTAATTATTTTTGTACTAATTTTATTGCTACATTTTAGGTATACAATACAGTTACATTTAGCATTGGAAATTAGCACATTTACATAATCTCTCTAGGTTCTTATTTTTTCCCCATTCCCCTGACCTCCCTTCAAACCCTGCATTCCTCCTTATTTACAAAGACTTTGTTTCCATTTTTTTTATTTTCTCATGTTGATTTCATTCCCTTCTTTCCTTTTCCCTACCCTTCCCACTTCCCCTTCCCCTTCCCCTATGCCCCTTTTCTTCCTATTTCACATTATCTTTTATACCTTTTAGTTCTTATTTACACATTCAGTTTCTCACAGAGAAACTATTCAGTTTTACACGTGTGTCCTATTTATTTCACTTAAGAGCATCACCTTAATGTGCATCCATTTAGCTATAAATGTCTCTAATTTCTGACGGAACCAGCCATCACTAGTCGAACAGTACCCGAGCAGAGGGGTGAGGATTAAGAAAGAAAAACACTGACTCAAAGGAAAAGAAAAAGGAGAGAGGAGGAGAGAGCAAGGGCCTTCTCCTTCCCACTTTATTGAGCCTTTTATATATCCTCCTTCATTACCCATAGCCTCCCTCCTTTCCTCCCCTCATGATCTCGTGACTAATTATTTTTACAGAGAAAAGGTCAAATATATCCTTACAATTCAGGGAATGTTACTTTCTTGTCCAGCAGACATTCAAATCCTTTCTATATTTGTTGTTTTCTTTAAAAGTCAACATCCTTGTTTTTGTACCAGTTTCATATCCTGGCTCATTATGTTCTTATCTGACTCAAGAATCTTAAGAGGCTCAGGAGTCTTTCAGGGTTGTTTCAACCCTTCACTCTCCACAAATTTCTCATTTTTATGGCTGAGTACTACTCCATTTTATTTAAAAAAAACAAACAAACATTTTCTTTATCCAGTGTCCAATTGATGAGCAATTGGGGTGCTTCCAAGTTTTGACTATTACAAATTGTGCTGCTAAAAACATGGGTGCACATATATAACCATGGTATGATTCTGTTAATTCTTTAGGGAACATATCCAGCAGGGGAATAGATGGGTCAATTGGGACTTCCAGTCCTAGTTCTTTCAGGTATCTCCATACTGATTTCCACATTGGTTGCATGAGTCTATACTCCCACCAGCAGTGGAACAGTGTCCCTCTTTCCCCACAGCCAGTGAACATTTGTTATTGGTTGATTTCATGATATCAGCCATTCTTTCTGGGGTGAGGAGGAATCTCAGTGTTGTTTTCATTTGCAGTTCTCAAATGACCAGTGATGTTTAACATATTTTCATAAGTTTATTTGCTGCTTTTACTTCTTTGTCTGAGAAATATCTGTTCATTTCATATGTCCATTTTTGGATTGGGTCTTTAAATTTGAGAGGTCTGATTTTTTAAGTTCTATGTAGATTCTAGATAGTAGACCTTTGTCTGAGGAACAGCAGGTGAAAAGTTTTACCACATTGTGGGTTGTCTCTTCACACTGCAGTTCATTTCTTGGTGCAGAAGTTTTTTTAATAGGAAGGGAACCCACTTGTTGATTGTGCTAATTCAGAGGAACTAATGTTTTGTTCATAAAATCTTTTCCTATACCAATGCCTTCAAGAGTTCTACCTAATCTCACTTCCAGGCAGTTCAGGGTTCCTCTTTTAATATTTAGATATTTAATCCATTTTAACTTAATTTTAGTGTATGGTGAGAGGTATAGGTCTAGTTTTCACTTTTGTTTCATTGAAAGCCAAGTTTTCCATCACCATTTATTAAAGATGCTATCTTTCCTCCAGTGACAGTATTTGGCTCCTTTGTTGAAGATGAGGTGGCTGAGTGTTTCTGGAGTTGTTTCAGCATTCTCTACTCTGTTTCACTGGTCCTCAGTTCTGTTTCTTTGCTAGTGCCATGCTGTTTTTATCATAGTAGCTTTGTAGTATAGTTTCAAGTTGGAAATTGTGATACCCCCTGCCATGTCTCTGTTGCTTAGAATTGCTTTTACTATTCTAGTTCACTTCTTGTTCCATAGGAATTTTTGGATTGTTTTCTCAAGTGGTGAAATATGCTGCTGGGATTTCAATTGGGATTGCATTGCATCTATATAGAAGTTTTAGAAATATGGCCATTTTCATTATGTTGATTCTTCCTCTTCAGGAGCAAGGGATATCCTTCTATTTTCTGATACCGTCTTCAATCTGTTTTTTGAGAGTGCAGCAGTTTTCAAAGAAGAGGTTTTTGATATCTTTTGTTAGGTTGATTCCTAAGTATTTCAGTTTTATGGATGCTATGTGAAAGGAATTCTTTGACCTATTTATCTCTCAGTGAGTCTGCTGTTTGTGTAGGGGAAAGTTATTGAATTTTCTGTGTTGACCATGTATCCAGCTACTCTACTGACTTTGGTTATGAAGTCTAGAAGACTTCTGGTGGAGTTTTTGGGGTTTTCTATATAGAGCATCATCTCATCTGCAAATAATGACAATTTGACTTCTTCATTTCCTATCATTATGCCTTTTTTCTTTCTCTTCTCTAAGTGCTGTGGCTAATGTTTCTAAAACTATAATTAACAGGAGTGGTTATAGTGTACATCTCTGTTTTCTTCCTGATTTTAGTGTGAAGGATTTCAGATTTTCACGATGTAGTATGATATTGGCTGTTTGTTATTCAGAGATGGCTTTTATCAGATTGAGGTAAAGACTGTCTATTCCAATTTTTTGTAGGGATTTTATCACAAATGCATGTTGGATTTGTTGAATGCTTTTTCTGCATCTATTTAGATGATCATAGCATTTTGTCCTTGGCTCTATTGATAAAGTGTATTACATTGATTGAGTTTGTGTGTTATAACATCCCTACATCCCTGGGATGAATCTCACTTGGTCAGGGTGTATGATCTTCTTGATGATCTTCTGCATTCTATTTGCCAGTGACTTAAGGACATTCCTTAGTGAGCTTGGCCTATAGTTCTCCTTTTTTGTTGGGTCATTCTCTGCTTTGGGAATCAAGGTGATGCTTGCTTCCAGGAATGAATTTGGGAGTACTTGCCTCCCTTATAATTTCATTGAAGAGTTTAAACAGTAGTGGCAGTAGCTCCTCTGTAAATGTCTTGTAGAATTCAGCCGTGAAGCCATCATGACCTGGGCTTTTCTTAGCTGCTAAGTTTTGAATGACATTTTCAATTTCATTGATTGATATTGGGTTAATAAGAATTTTTACATCTTCTTCATTCAAACTTGGTAATTCATATATAAGAATCTGTCCATTTCTTCTGTGTTTTCTATCTTATTGGCACATAGGTTCTCAAAGTAGGCATTGATGATCCTCTGGATTTCTGCTGGGTGTGTTATAATTTCACCATATTCATCCCTAATTGCTGGATTTGGAACTTTTCTTTCCTTTTTTTGATAAGTTTGGCTAAAGTTTTGTCAATATTTTTTTTATTCTTTCAAAGAACCAACTATTGGCTTCATTGATTTTTTGTATCATTTTCTTAGTCTCCATTAAATTGATTTCTGCTCTGATCTTATAATTTCCTCCCTTGTATGATCTTTGAGTTTGTCCCACTCTTTTTTATCTACAAGCTTGAGGTTCAGGATTGGGCTGCATAAGTGAGCTCACTCTGTTTTTCTAATATGTGTATTCACTGCCAATGATTTCCCTTGTAAAACAGCTTTCATTGCAATCAACAGTTTCAGATATGTTGTATTGGCATTTTCATTTAATTGTAGGAAGTGTCTAATTTCTTCTTTAATTTACTCAAAACCACTGGTGATTCAGAAGTGTGTTGTTCAATTTCCATGTTTTTATGAAATTCTTGCAGTTTCTTTTGCTATTGATCTCCAATTTCTTCACAGTATAGTCTGATAATATATAAGGGATAACTTCAGTTCCTTTTCACTTACTAAATCATGTTTTATGAGCCTATCAGAATCACGGCAGACTTCTCGATGTACACAATCAAGGAAAGAAGAGCTTGGAGTGATATATTCCAAACCTAAAGAAAAACAGCCTCCAACCCAGATTGATGTAACCTCCAAAACTGTCTTTCAAAATAGATGGAGAAATAAGATACTTCCATGACAAAGAGCACCTTAGGAACTTCATGAAAACCAAACCAGCATCCCCCAAAATTTTAGACAACATCCTAGGAACTGACAATGAGGATCAGAACCCTAGGAAGCACAGCAGAATGAACCCATTGGGAATGACAAGAAATTAAATGTAAAGGGGGAGAAGCCAACAAAAAGAAAGAGTCATAACAATGATAAGCCAATAGCAATCTGTTATAACTATCAAAGTTAATGGTCTCAATTCACCAATCAAAAGAAATAGACTGAGAAAATGAGCCCAGAAACAAAATCCAACAATATGCCTTATAAAAGAAACACACTTAATTCAAAATGAAACTCATCGACTGAAAGTTAAAGGGTGGCAAACAATATTCCATCCAATGGGAACCTGAAAAAAACCAGGAGTAGATATCCTCTTTGCAGTTCAAGGAGATTTCAAACCAACACTGATTAAGATAGACAAAGAAGAACCCTACATCCTTGTAAAGTGACCAATTCAACAGGAAGAGATGACAATCATAAATATCTTTGCAACAAATGCTAGTGCACCCAAATATAGAAAACAAATACTAACAGACATGAAAAGTCATATATGCACTAATACAATTTTAGTGGGGGAGCTCAATACCCCACTGTCACAAATAGATCAACTAGACAAAAATAAGTAATGAAACATTAGAACTCAATCGACCTCTAGAACAAATGAAAGTTCATTTGTTCATGTTTACAGAGTGTTCCACCCCACAAAATCAGAATACACATTCTTCTCAGATGCACACAGGTTGTTCTAAAAAAAGACCACATATTCATTCATAGAACATGTTAAAGTAAGTAAAAAGGAATTGAAGTTATCCCCTGTATATTATCAGACTACAGTGGAGTGAAATTGGAGATCCATAGCAAAAGAAACTGGAAATATTTCATAAATATGTGAAAATTGAACAACACAGTTCTGATTAACCAATGGGTCACAGGGGAAATTAAAGAAGAAATCAGACAGTTCCTTCAATTAAATTACAATGACAATACAACACATTCCAATCTATGGGACACAATGAAAGCAGTCTTTTTTTTTTTTTTTTGGTATCAGGGATCAAACCTGGGTGAAAACAGTCTTATGAGGGAAATTAATAGCAGTGAATACACATATTAGGGAAACAGAATGAACCCAAATTAAACAACCTGATGCTGAACCTCAAGCATCTAGAAAAAGAAGAACAAGACAAACCCAAACTCATAGAAGGGAGCTAATTATAAAGATCAGAGCAGAAATCAATGCAATAGAGATTAAGAGAACAATACAAAAAAATCAATGAAGCCAAGAGTTGGTTCTTTGAAAGAATAAAAAAAATTTACAAACCCTTACCCAACCTTAAGAGAAAAAGGAAAGAAAAGGCCCAAATCCATGCAATTAGGAATGAAAAGTGTGAAATTACAACAGACCAAATAGAAATCCAGAGGATCATCAATGCCTACTTCCAGAAACTATATGCCAAGAAGATGGAAAACACAGAAGAAATGGGCATATATATGAATTATCAAAGTTGAATGAAGAAGATCAAAAAATTCTGAACAACCCAATATCAACCAAAGAAATTGAAAACCTAACTAAAACCTTACCAAATGAGAAAAGCCCAGGTCCTGTCTGCTTCACTGCTGAATTCTACAAAACATTTAGAGAGTTTTACTGCCACTACTGTTTAAACTTTTCAATGAAATTGAAAAGGAGGCTGTACTCCCAAGTTCATACCTGGAAGCAAGCATCACCTTGATCCAGAAAGCAGATAAAGACCCAACTGAAAAAGAGAACTATAGGCCAATCTCACTAATGAACATAAATGCTAAAATCCTTACTAAGATACTGGCAAACAGAGTGCAGAAGATCATCAAGAAGAATGTACACTCTGATCAAGTGGGATTCATCCCAGGGATGCAGGGATGGTTCAGCATATGAAAATCAATCAATGTAATACACTATATCAATACAGCTAAGGACAAAAAACATATGATTATCTCCATAGACACAGGAAAAGTATTTGAGAAAATCCAACACACATTTATGATGAAAACCCTACATAAAATTGGAATAGATTTTCTCTACCTCAAACTGATAAAAGCCATCAATGAAAAACCAACAGCCAGTATCATAGTAAATGTTCAAAAACTGAAATCCTTCACACTAACATCAGGGACAAGAAAAGGATGTCCACTGTCACCACTCTTGTTCAATACAGTTTTGGAAACATTAGCCACAGTAATTAGACAAGAGAAAGAAATAAAAAGAATAAACATAGGAAATGAAGTCAAATTATCATTATTTTGAGATGACATGATACTCTATAGAGAAAACCACAAGAATTCCACCAAAAGTCTTCTACACTTAATAAGCAAATTTAGTAAAGTAGCTGGATACCAGGTCAATATACAAAAATCAGTAGATTTCCCCTACACAAACCGCAGATTCACTGAGAGAGAAATTGAGCAAATAATTCCTTCCACAATAGCATCCAAAAAACTAAAATAACTAGGAATCAACCTAATGAAAGAAATCAAAAGCCTCTTCTATGAAAACTGCAGCACTTTGAAAAGAGAGATTGAAGGTGATATCAGAAAATGGACAGACATCCCCTGTGCCTGGGGAGGAAGGATCAATATAGTGAAAATGCCCATACTTCCAAAACTGCTATATAGATTCAATGCAATTCCCATTGAGACCCCAGCAGCATGCTTCACTGACCTTGAGAAAACAATCCAAAAATTCATTTGGAACAAGAAGAGACCCATAATAGCAAAAGCATTTCTAGGTAACAGAGACATGGCAGGGGGTATCACAATCCCTAACTTGAAACTATACTACAAAGCTACTGTGATAAAAAAGCATGGTACTGGTAAAGAAACAAAACTGATGAACATTGGAACAGATTTGAAGATGCAGAAACAATTTCAGACACACTCAGGCATCTCATCTTTGATAAAGGAGCCAAACACCCTCACTGGAAGAAAGATAGCCTCTTTAATAAATGGTGCTGAAAAAACTGGGTTTCAACTTGCCAAAGATTAAAACTAGACCGATATCTCGGGGAAAGGATAGAAGGGAATGAGATTAATATGAGAAAATGGAAAAATAGGAACAAAATCTTTGTAAATAGGGAGGACTGGAGGGGTTGAAGGGAGGGC
>NW_004624876.1:3406213-3428400 GCF_000247695.1 Heterocephalus glaber
AAAAATAAAAATATTTGCATGTAAATGTGTTCATGAGATTCAGCACTACCAGTCAATGCAATTTAAAATAATTTTGAAATCTTTTTACAATGACATTATAATCTAGTAATTATTGTCTCTAACTTACAGATGGAGATATTGCCTAGTTCTTTTCTTTTTGAATTGTTGTCCAGTAATCAGTCACATTGTGACATGACTAAATAACTCAACTTGCCTTTAAGTAGCTTACATTATAAAATTGCAATCTATGTAGAACAAAGTATGGTTCTGTATAGCTAATATATTTTATAAGAATGGTGGGCCTCAAACTTGGGCTTTGGGTTCTAATGTGATTCTAAAATACTTAGTCATACATAAGTGGGTTCTATGGTCAGAAAAACAATAATACAATGGTATTCTTAGGGCACTAATTATGGATTGCCAATAAAAAAAGTCAAAGCACTGTATTCCTTGCTGTATATTTTACTGAGATAGAAGAATGTTGTTGATATAATAAATCTTGCAAAATTAAAAAATTCAGAAGTGTTATATAGCTTTCCTTTATTTTTTTTGTCATTTACACTGTGTTTGGTGCACAGTAATAGAGCATTTTTGATTGATGATGATATTGGCTATGTGCATTTAAATTACATTTATAAAAACCTGAAGGCCACAGCGTTAATTAGAGAAGTTATATATTCAATAATTTTCAAAATACAAACAAAATTTCAGTGAACACTTCATTCATAAATGAAGGAAATCAGAAACCACAAATAGCTGAATATTCCTGGAGGATAAATGGCACATGATGTTTTCAAGTTGGGAACCATCAAGTTTAATTTAGTGTTGAGATAATGCAGTCCTTTTCACAGTTTCAAGTATTCTAAGTCAAAGGAATATGTGCTGTTGTTTAGTGCTTGGTGTGTGTTCTTTCTTTTTACCAAATCTCTTTTCTTCTTCAAAGGTGTCTGAACAATCTGGAAGCACAAAGTCTAACCCACAGCCCAGAATCCCATCTCATGGCTCTCTGAGAAGATCCAGACCTACAGCTCATCCTCTTTGGATTGTTCCTGCCTGTGTACCATGTTACAGTGCATGGAAACCTGCTCATCATTCTGATCATCATCTCTGACTCCCAAATCCACACCCCCATGTACTGCTTCCTCTCCAACTTGTCCTACTCTGACATCTGCTTCACCTCCATCACAGTCCCAAAGATTATTGTGGACATAGGGTCTCAGAGTACAGCCATGTTCTATGTGTGCTTCCTTACACAGATGTCTCCATTTATCATTTTCATATGTTTGGATGATATGCTTCTGATGGTGATGGCATATGACAGGTTTGTGGCCATCTGTCACCCTCAGCAATTTCACTGAATCATGAACCACATCTCTGTGGATTCTTCATTTTTGTGTCTTTTTTGTTTGTCTTTTGATATCTCAGATGCAAGATTTGACCATTTTACACTTTACTTACTTTAAGGATACAGAAATTACTATTTTTTTCTGTCACCCTTCTCAACTTCTTAGTATTTCCTGCTGTGATACCATTACCAGAAAGATAGTTATGTATTTTGTTGGTCCCATCTCTGGTTTTCTTCCCTTCTCAGGGATCTTGTTCTCTTACTACAAAATTATTTCCTCCATTTTGAAAATTCCATCATCAGAGGGGAAATATGAAGCCTTTTACAACTGTGGGTCTCACCTCTCAGTGGTTTGATTATTTTAGGGAACAGCCATTGGAGATTACCTTGCATCTGCTGCATCAAATTCTCCTAGAAATAGTGCAGTGGCTTCTGATGTACACAGTTTTCACACTTCTGCTCAATCCTTTCATCTACAGTGTGAGGAACAAGGACCTTAGTGTTCCCTGTGGAGGATATGGAACAGAACAAAGTAATTTCATTACCTCCTTTATTCTTATACTTTGCAATCTTGTACCAAACATCTAGTCCTAGAACACCTCCCTCTTTGGTCAAATTATTTTTGGAGTTTCTTGGTTCCCTGTGTACTCTGAACCATAATGGAATATTCTTTCCTTTTCTTTGTGTTTAATTGTTCTGAGTGAGTGTTCTGGAAATCCTTTCATCATAAATATTATGACTTCTACAGAAAACCCCGGCAGTTTCTGTAGTTCCTGAGCAATGACCCTGGCCTCCAGGTGAAATGCTAAACTTCCTTTATAAGTGTGTTTAAAATTTACATCCTTTGTCACAACTCATGTATATTTTCTTTTCTTCTTTTTTTTTTTTTTTTACAAACTTCAAGGGTGGTTTATTTAAGCCAAATAACCTGAGCAAGACAAATATACACAATTTTAAAAAAACATGAATACAATAAACTCTCATTATTTATACAATGTAAATTCTAGAAACACATACAAATAGTGACTACAGTACATGCCGAGGTAAGAAAAGTGCATTCTAGGAGAATATAACTGACACTCAAAACATTTTTATTTTCAATATGTATTTCAATACATGTTGTTCTGTGTACAGCTTTCCCAGTACCAAAATGAAAACCAGTCACAAGTTGGATTAAATGAAAATTGGTTCAAGAGTTGTCCTAAAAGTATTTCAGTAACCACCCAACTCTTATTTGGATTTTTTGTAGTTTAGGGACTTCAAGTTCAAAACCAAAGGCAGAGCTAGTAACTATTTTCCTAGGCAGAGGCTGGTCAGTTGTCTTGCTAGGGGTTAAATGAAAAGCTTACAATGTTTCACATAATGTACTGGTTCTTTGTCTCATTGGACATGATGTTTCTAATAGACCTTTTCCTCTCCAGGTGACAATGTAGAACCAAGGCAAAGAAGTACAGCTTTATCACTTTCCAAAGCTTTGAGGCCACATTCATATTTAAATGAGCTCATATTCTGCTTCTTGCCACTGGGTGAGGGGAGAAAGGTAAACATAATGGAGTTTTAATTCTGCATAAATTCTCTGCTTGGAGCCCTTTTATCAGTGAATAAATCCACTGTTTAATGCAAAGTGCAAATAGTGAAACATGAACTGAAATACCTGCACTAGACTTAGCACTTACAACAGGATCCATTTAGGTTTACAGTTTTTAATGAAAGATAAATCAGAAATAACAATATCATTAACTCTCTTGGTTCCTAGAATCAAGTAACAGGCAAAGTCAGCATAACTCTATGAAAACTATAGTGGTCATGCTTGCCATATTACTTCTGATTCTATTTCTGTAACTAATGTCAGGGGAAAAATAAACCACAGTGACAGAAGTCTTAAATGTTTCAAGCAAAGAATAAACATTCAAGGGAAATTTGTCAAAAATTGTTAAATACCATCACATTTTCAGTTGTTACTTGATTGTCTCCAAGGCTGTGTGCTGTGTTTGTGTTTGTGTGTGTGTGTGTATACATGCAAGTATATATATAGTCTGATATAATCACACATAAATATACTAAAAAACAAAAAATTAAAAAATCTCTAATATGAAAAACAACTAAAAAGTTGAAAACTAGAAAAAACATTTGAATCGGGCTCAGCTCTTCTGCAGAGTAAAGTATATAAAAATAATAACAAGTAGACATTTCATTAAAATCATTTTTAGTTCAAGGACAGCACAGTGGCAGTATGAATCAAGTGTTAAAATATGCATCATTACCAAAAATTTGCCTCATAAAAAAAGAAACCAAGCTCCAAGGAAAAGCAATCATGTCAAACAATTCCACAAAATAGTACGTTTCTTTGGGAAAAATGAAAGGTACTGAAAACATCTCTCTCAAAGATTTAAACAGGTACGTGACTTGGGAAGAAGTATATTCTCTTCAATGAATAAAAACAATAAAGCAACTGGTTTACTCCATTCCCATCTGAAAGGACATAGGTGCATTAATATATATGCTTTACACATTAACATATGGTTTAACACGTGTTTAGCAGCTGATTTTTGTTTCAAGTATCTTGAAACAAAATATGCATTGATTTTTCAATAATTGAAATTGTGCCTCAAAGTTTGAAAAAGGAAAAGCAAATGTGAATAAAACCAACAAAATATTGGAGAAGTCAGGGAAGCTGCAGAAGTAATTCTCTTTCTTATGCAGTTTCTAGAATACTGTACTGGTATACTTATGGATGCACCCAAAATGAATACTGTTCACCTTTATTCAAATTTAGTAAATTCTGCCAACAAAATAATCTTGTGGCATTAAGTCAGAAGAAATGACTAGAACCTAATGGAAAATAAAAAGCTCTATTTCCTTACTATTATCTTTTATTTTACTTTTTATTTTTAATTTGATTTTTTCATGTGTACCTGAATCAACTCCACACAAGGAATGTAAACATTATGTACTGCACACATGTACTAATGAAAAAAAAATTAGTACATTTTTTTACAGCAAGTCTACCAACTAATATTCATGGAAGAAGGGATGTCAAATTTATATATTTTTATCACACAGTGAACTTATGTTGTCTTGCCAGTCTAAAGATGTTTAGATGTGGTTTTTGTACTATAGCCTAATAAATTACATTACATATGACTTCTCACTCACCCCATCTAAAGCAAGTTCTGGGCAGGCCATGAACAAATGGTGACTAAAAGTTTCATTTCCTAGGATGCTATCACATCTATTCTCTAGGTATGACACAAAAGACTACTCACAACTCTTACTATACACAAAAGGCACAAGTGCATCATACTGAAGGATATACATTAGATTTCTATTTCTTATAAAAGTTTTATTATAGGAAAACAAATTAAAATTATTTGACTAAAATAGCACATCTTGAGACTCGAGAAGTTGTGTATGTTTGTGTGTGTCTGTGTGTGTGTGTGTGCGTTTGTGTGTGTAAAAAAACCAAAGAGGACAACTCTGGTCACATTTTTTTGTATTCAAGGAAATTTTTATTACTTCTGTGTGTAGAGGGAATCTTCTTGACAGCTTTTCTAAATTTTAAATTGCTTCTGTTCTGTTTCCATATAGAGATGTATACTTAAAGACATCAGAGGATCTGATTTTATGAGTCTGATAAAACAAGCATTACCTACAAAAAACCACTAATATTTTATAAACAAGAATGGAGCCAGTCACAAAGAGCACCAAGTAGAATAAGCATGGAGGAGACCAGGTCCTGTACCATGCAGTGTTAAAGCTCTTTAAGAGTTCCAGCAAGTGACAAGTTGGTCACCCAGCTTATTACAAGTCAATTTCCTAGCCACCAATCTTCCTACAACAGAGAAGTGTGTATGGCTACAATCAAAACAATCTTATATCACCATTTTTTAAAAATCCAGGATGCAATATAGGAATAGAAAAGGGGGAAAACATAATAATACCCAACTTTCACAAAAGGAAAATTTCAAGCCATTACATATTTCAAGAACAGTACTATGCATCAATGCCCATTAGGCTTATAGAACCAACTTGAGTTCATTAATGTACCTGAAGCATTGGTGATAAATACTCTGATTTTCAGTTTCTTTGAAGTGCATTATAGATATCTTTTTCTGTATTAAAAATAATGTTTTACAGTAGTAATAAACAAGTTGTTGAAAATTTAACAGGCAAGAATTAACTGTGCAACAGTAACTCCTCTAAAGCAAGATAGCAAGATAAGTAGTTTTCTGTACTTTGGCCACATTTTCTCAACAACTTCAGTGGCAGAAATGCAATACATTCTATATATTACTACCACTAATAATTTTTTTAAAAGGCCATGTACTTTAAATTGATGCTTTGTAAAAAGCAGCATCATCTTCAAAGGATTTCTTTAAAAACATCATACTCCCCATCCCCTCTTTCTTCTGATACTTGCTGTGTCCTCTGTGACACCTGGTACACCAATTCTTCTGGCGCACCTGTCTTCCCACCTTTAGGGGTATCATAGTGGGGCTGGGCTGAGGAGCAGCTGTCAGTCTGGAGAGAAGTTTATTCTAAGTTCCCACTAAAGGGGAGGGTGGTTCCCTGTAGCTTTGAAAGTGGATGTAGAGGGCAGACCAACTGAGGCTGTGGGGTGTGCTGACATCTCTGTGACAATTGGGGTTGCATATTCAGGCCCAGTAATTGGGAGAGGCTCAGCATAAGCATGATAAACTTCCTGCACTGGAGTGTTGTAAAGATCTAGGTCTGCATAGCCTGCTTCTTTTCCTTCTTCTGGTTTAAAGGTAGATCTCTGATGAAGTGTACCCACAATTCCTCCCACAAGTGGTTGTGCATACTCTGCAGAGTCAGTTTGTAGCCTTGTGGTGACTTATTTCAGATTTAAATGATTAACTTCACTACTGTTATAGTGAACTGGGGTTTCTTCGTGTTCCAGTGATTTGGCAAGGAGAAACTGCTTCATTCCTTTCCACCAACCTGCCTGGTCCCAGGTAGGTAAGTCATAGGTGCCTTCAGTTTTTTTCTTTCTGTTTCTCCAATGCCAAGCACATGCTAATATTAGGATAAGAGTAGTGAGGACCATGGCTAGCACAGGGACAAGAACAGCAGCCAATGCTACATCTTTGGTTACATTTGGAGTTATGGTCCAATTTTTCATATCAGGAGTGACAGTTGTTTGGTCTGGCTGTGCAGGAAATTCATTACTACTGCATGGTTGTAATGCTGAGTAAATTTTGGGGCATGGCCTTTGGCTACTTTGGGAGGGGCTGTGGAGTTTTTGAGGTCATTGTTCTTCTGAGGAGGTGGAGGTTGAGTAAGTTTTGGAGGACAGGGCTGTCGCAGTTCAGTGGCTGCAGTGCACATGCACTGTAGAGGCTGGGGGTGGGGGGGCAGTGGCCATGGCAAGGAGTGGGGGGAGGTGCCTCTGGCTCAGCTGGGCCAGCAGGAGCATGAGAGATCCACAGCGGACCCCCTGAGGCATCAGGATGGTGGCCTCCATGGTCAGCAATATTTTACAGAGTGCTTCTGGTTCCATATGGTTTTGCTGAGCTTGTAAAAGAGACACTTGGATGGTGGATTAACAAGAACCCTGATGTTTTGTAGAAAGCATCAAATTGGAGAACACTGAATTTTCACCCTAGTCCAGCAGCTCTGCTGCTCAGGTAAATGCAGATGAATGAAGACCCCATTCAGAAAGTTACCTGGCCAGCAATCCAGAGCTGATGCAGGGGTGAACTCACCTGTGAGACAAACAGAGTAAAAGAGACAGCATGATCTCCCAGGACAATTTCCAGACTTGGATGAGGAACACTGGTGGTAAGTGTGTCCAGCTGGGGGTAATTTTCTATCTTTGCTGAGTTACAACTATGGGTCAGTCTCTGTCATCAGAGCAGCGTAACTTGGCCAAATTTACTTAAGTCACTGTTAAATCAAGCTATGTACCCAGTACCTGAGGATGCTGTGATAGATTTGTTAAAAGACATACAAATGTATGTCCCATCTTTTCCCCAGGAAGGGACAACTAGCTTAATAGCATGGGAACATGTAGATACCATCCTCCTTGAGGCCTGGTGAAGGGGTGATCATCTCTCTCCCAGAACGCTCCCCACTTGGCCCTTAGTCCACTCTGCTCAAAGGTCAGAGTTACTAGCCATTTTATTTGTGATTGAAAACTTCCCTCCCCAACCTCTTAACATTTTAAGTGATTTCTCTTATGCAGTTTGGTTGACTCAAAGACTGGAAGGAGCTATGGTCTGCTCTACCCTAGAACCTAAATTATTAAACTTGTTTTTAAGATTACAAAAGGCCATGTGGCAAAAAATTGCTCCTGCCTTAATAACTTGGGGTAGAGGTTTTGCTTGTGTGCTGACAGATAATGATGCAACTTTGTGGCTGCCCTCCTGAAATGTGAGACTGTGGGTCACAGTGATGGAACCACCAACATCTTGGAGAATGGGTGATATAGCACCCCAGCTAAGAGTGATAAGCCAGCTACACCTGAGTGACCCATCTCACCAGCAAGAACCAACAAATCCACAGCGGGGTCCAGGATTGAGATGATGTCCCCAGAGAAAAAATAAATATAGATTAAAAAAGGGGAGGCACAACTTGAAAATATTCTTTTTACATTTATAGGCATAAAAGTGCTTGCATTCCTTCTGATTCTAATTGGAAAAGATCTCTGTTAATTGACTACAAAAGTTTTTGACTAGCCTTCTATACAATTATAAACCTAAAAATCATAAGAAGGATATTATAATTCAATTTGGCCAAATATATTTGAGTGCAGCCTTGTTTCATAAATTGTCTTATATGTTTGTCTGTTGTCTATTTGTCTGTTTGTACAGTTGAGCTCAGATTTTTTTCCCCTCTTTTCCTTTTCAGCTTTTGAAAAAAAAAGTTCCTTTTCCTTAAAAGATATTCACCTATTACTGGAATGGCTTGCAGATAAATGTTATTAAATTAAAGGCATGCCCTTCTTCCCCCCAGTTGCTAACTGATCAAAGTGCCATCAAGATTTATTTGTCAAGGTACATAGTGACCATGGGTACTCCCTTTGGTAAATAAAGAAGCAGCTGCCCAGCAAATAATTATTCTGGTCTTAATTCACTAAAGGGACCCCCTAATAATTTTCATAATCTTATGGGAGACACACCACAATAAATATTATCTGTTATTATAAATTGATTAAATCCATTATCATTGAAGTTTTAGTTCTAAATATCTTATTATAAAATGTTTATATTGGTTAAAGTTCTAAAAGTGATATTGTGATATGTTTACATTGGTCATCTTCAAAAGATTAATTTCTGTGACATAAGCAAAACACTGCTATTAGAAAGATGCTTTTGGTACCAAACTACATTGAAGAACATAAGGTTTTATGTAATTGTGATATTTATTACTGATCCTTTTCTGGTGTACAAAATGTATTCATGCACTCTAATCGTATGGGTCTTTCAACATATTGTTTACAGTAATAACCTTTTGATTCAGATATTTGCCTTTCTCTTATGCTCCATCCACTTATGATAATAAACACACTTGTAGGCTGATTTATTTTCCTTAGATGACATCCTATAAAAAGATAGCTACTTAGGGATCCAACCACAAGAACAACCATAATTGACAATAATAACAGTTTAACCATATTTTTATTCCAAAATACTTAATATCCAGGTAAATTTATAATAGTTGAGTTCACCACTCCTCTTACATTCCTAATGTTATTGATCTTCTCTTCTGGGTGTTCAACAACCAAAATTTAGAGACTAAAACTGAAGAGATATCTGGGCTAAAAAGGCAGCCAATATTTTGGCCCTGGCCCTCCAAGGTCAACAACAATAGCAAAAAGCTCCAGGTTATGAGGGAACCATCGCCAAGATCCTGCATTTTTGGTGAGTCACCCAACCTCCTGAGCAAGGAGGTTGCCAAACACCAAAACAGTAAAGATCCAACAAAAAGTGTGCCAAAAGAATGTCACCACGAGGAAAAAAAATCTCCCATGCTTTCACAGGAAGCAACAAGGCTGTGACATATCCTGATGGCTGACACTGACAGAGGAGCTAAGAGGCTCTATGCATGGTTCCAAGACAGTGCCTGAGGAGACTCACTTGACCTTGTTAGACAGCAAGAGGTTGATTTTATTTACTATAGGTCAGACCGTAACTTGGTCTTAAACACCCAGTAGAAAAGTATACCCGAAGACAATATTTATTTAAGTTCAAACAAAAGTTTTAAGTTTTTTAGCCAACAATGTTTAAAAAAATCATTAGATTTTTCATCCTTTTACAGCCCCAATTAAAAGAAATTATGCTTATTATAGACAGCTAAGCCAGTCAAACACACTATAGATCCTCACAATATAAAGGGACAAGCCATTGTTGGGTGTGCTTACTTTTCCTAAAAACACCTTCACATAAAACAAAAATAAAAGGGAGATATGTTGGGAGCAATGCTACATAATTTTAGGGAAAAATCATTTGGTTAGCTTAGTTCTCCTGCCTACAGCCCAGCTATGGAATTCTGAGACATAATTGCATTTTGGCTTCCAGTCACAGCTGAGATCTCCATGAACCGGGAAGCTGTGATTCTCCAGGACGAGAAACATCCTGGGAGCCGAAAACATCCTGGGAGGAACAAACATCTACTCAGTTCCTCGTTGTTCTTGGATTGTTACATCTTGTTTACATGGATGTACTGAACTCTCTGCAAGTCATTTGTTACACTTGTTTCTCCCGATGTACTGAGTACTGAATAAAACGTGTGGTGAGCTGGGGGTTTTCTTTTTTTGCCACCCAGAGCAGCACTGATCAGACCCAAAGCTCAGCTTCTTCTCAGTCTCATTTTTCTACCTTTCCTGTAATTCGCCATGTACTGCCATGGCTCGCAGGAGACTAGGACTTACTGCAGAGGTTCTAGTAATGTCCCCTTTCCCTGTTCCCTACATACAACCCTTTTTATTATGAAAATGTTTAGCTAATAGGTGCTTTGGGTGGTTCAGAACACATTATAGATATTTCCATTCTTTCTTGTGGGGAAAAATAGTCTGGACTTACAACCAACTCGAGTTACAACAGCCCTCATGCAAAAATTGAGTTCATAAGTCAAAGGTCCACTCTTAAGACATGTTTAGAGACTTTTTTGGCCTATATTTCTCAGAAATTTGACATTAAAAGCCTTTTCTAGTATTTTCATATCTAACAAAATAAGCTGTAACAAAAATATAGATGTTTCATTAAACATTTATTAATGGGGGTTTTGCCACATAAAAGCAAACTGGAATTATAAAAATGAATTAAAATGTGCAGAACATATCCCTGACAATTTGATATCTTCTCGAGCCAATGGGCTACAGGGGCTGTGAAGGGAGCAAGGCAGCTGTGGTGAGGGACCACGATGTTTTCAAACCCAGACCTGGTGGTGGTGGCCCCTGTGGCAACAGCCACACCACAGGTCCAAGTGCCAGGGGCAGTGGCCACCACACAGAAGAGGAGAGCGTGGTCGAGTCAGGCGCTGAAGGAGCGCCCTTGGTTCCACCGCCCTGTCCTCTCCTGAGCAGATCCAGGATGAGAAGACTGATAAAAAGCTAGCTGAACAGCTATAAAATGCCCAAATCTGGGTTCACAAAACCAGTTCAGAGTGAAAATTCTGACTGACAACAATATGGTAGAGAAACCATATGGAACAAAGAGAAAGAAGGTCCAGAATAGAAGAAAACTAAAAAGGAAGTGGGAAATAAGAAATCTACACCAGTAAGCATTCTTTTTGGTTTATCCACTCAGAGTGAAAGCAGATGGTGCTTCTCATGCAGAAGACAGCGAGAGACAACAGCCCAGGTGACAGGCCTGCCATGGCTGAGTTGATGGGCATGCTGAACATTCCCCAGGCCCAGCTAAACTTGTTTTACCAGTTGTTTTGAACTATGTGGTCTTTATCATTTCTTGAATTTAGCAGAATTACCTGTAAAATCAGTTTTGTAATGTTATCGTTATTTGTGTGACATTTTGTTTATTGTTTCCTCTACTCTATTAGAAGCTATGTAAGAGCAGGGAACTCTGTATTTACTGGGCATTAAGTAAATACCTGTAAAACAAAATGAGTAATTTAGAAAAAGGGGTGATCAATTTGAGAAATCATGGCAGAACTCAACCTTACTGAAGATTTCTCCCAGCTTTTCTGTAAGGCTGTTTTTCAGCCTTCCAGTTCACTGGGATCCTGCTGACCAGCAGGTAATTTTAGCATATGGCTTGTTTCTGACTGACAGAATATATAAATCATTTTTGTCTGGAGAAAAAAGTTTCTTTGGGGGTCTGCATTCAAGGAATCTTAAAAGATTATTGAGATCTGAGCTAGGGATTTAGCTCAGTTGTTCCACCACCTGCCTTGCAAGCACAAGGTCCTGAGTTCAATCCGGGGAACCCCCCAAAAAACTATTGAGATGCATTGAAAAAGGAACAATTTTCCAGTGAACTTTTCCTGTATTGACTTTACAAATCTGAGACAACATGGTATATAGATATTATAATTTTAATCAAAACATGAGTGCATCTGTCTTATTAAAAACATTACTAAAAACATTGTAGAGCTTTTTAAAATAAAATATATTGTTTTGATCACTCTCACCTTTTCTTCTCACTTGGGACAGACTGTCCAAATTCAAGGTATTTTAGAGTGCTAAAACTACTGATGTTTGTGTAAAATGTTAACTTTGAGATCAAGTTTAACTGTTAACTAGAAAGAATTTTTAAAAACCTGAATTTTTTGTACTTCAACATTTGTCCTTAGAATAAATTCAAGAGTTGATGCAATAAAAAATATTGATATCTTCTCAAAAAAAGTTTTGGAGGACGACCTTTAGGAATAAACTGCCATCCCAGCAGTTCCACTTCAGTGGCAATTTTCTGCTCCCATTGCATAGGGATCACTCTAATAAAATGTGCAATAATCATTGGCAAACATTTATTATGCACATTCTGGTGATAATTTTTGTTTCTTTGAAATATCTTGTATGGCTCCGTCCTCCTCTCACATAGTCCAATTCCATCCATCATCACTATACTGAATTCCATAAGCAGATACATAATAATTATGCTCTACCATGGTGGATCCAGTAGTGATAATGCCTGTTATCTTCTTTTCCTTATTCAGATCTATTTGTAATCACTGATTTTTATCAGTGGCCAATGAAGCCCAAGGAAGTCCAGGTTTTTTCAGTCTGGACTTTTCAGGTTTCCAACTGTTCTTCTGCCCTGTGTGGTCAGTTCACTCCAGTACTGATGATGCTGTTGTATGAGGGTCAGCAATCACACCAGATTCCATTCCCAGTGTTCCCTAACAACCACTTGTTTTAAATGTAAAAAGACTTGTAAATAAGTGTCCCACCACAGATGTGACATTGTTGGCCAAGGAACTTTCATAATATGGAATGCCTTTACTAATTACAACACTGATTTGCCCACCCAACACATCTGACACTACTCCTGCATGTATACCAGCCATGCATAATGGTGAGGAATCTCTATGTCCATGAGGAATTATTCCAGATATCTCAGCAAAAGGAAAGAGACAACCAAGTGGGCAGTACTTACTGAACTCAGATTCCAAAAAGTTGGATACAGTATCCAAACAAGTAATTGGATCTTGTTTATTTATAACTGAGTATGCAGCACAAAATCCTTGTTCATAGCTATGGTCTTGACTCATGAACATCATTGCAATTTCATTGTTTTTTGATTCAGTTGAATGGTTCACTTTTAACCCCAGGCCACAGTATTAACCTTGACACTTTGACTCTAAGTCACATGTTATACACAACAGTCAGTTCTGGAAGGACTGAGGATAATATCTATTTCTGTTCTGCCAAGTCCAATTCTATTACAAATTTTCAAGTAACCAAAGTGACAAGAATAAGTATCTTGAATGTCAATGTCACCCAATTTGATGCGAATTTGTTCTCCCATCTTGACATGGATCTCACATTTACAAACGGTGTTCTTGGGACAGGTCTGACAATAGTTCATGGATGCAAAAGTTCCACTTTTGGTGCCCAGTACAGTGTGTCCACATCCATCACCTTGCTGAGCCCTCACATCCTCCAGCAGTACGAGCAGGATAAGTAGGTGCAGGAGAAACAGAGGCATGAAGGAAGAGTTGGAGCCTGGAGGAAGGGAGAAGGAGAGGGGCAATGTGGCCTGGACTTGAGGACACTGTGAGCAGCACCTGGCTCTCACAACCGCCCAGCTCCATGTGTGCTGCCAGAGGCCTGGACGCCCCTGGCCTCAACACCAGGCTGGAGAGAGAGAGCTCCTGAGAGAGCGAGGCAGCCCGCACCCCGCCCCAAGACGGTACCCCTCCGCCCCTCACCCTCACCCCGCTTTCACCTCCTCCTCTGTCCCTAACCCCCCCCGGCCCAGAGACCCCAGGCGGGAGCGCAGGGGAGGGGAGGGAAGGAAGCTGGTGCTCAGGCTGCGGAGGGCGACCATGGCAGAGAAGGGGAACAAGCCATAGACGCCAGGCTCCTAGCTCGGACCCTAGCACACTGCGCTTGCCCCATGTATATTTTCTTTCAAAATTGACTCTCATGTATATTTTCTTTCAAAATTGTATCTAAGACATAACATTTAGGTATGTTATGTCCTGGGGCCATATCAGAGGTTCTCAGGGTTGTCTTTTATTAGATTCACCTAGGGAGGTTAAAAACACTTGATATTTGGATCCCTTCACCAGAGTTTATGATTTATACACATGTGAATAAATATGAGTTGTTTGTAAAGCTTCAGAGAAGTCTCAGATGTGGTGCTTAAAAGGATCAAGCTCCACTGGACAAAGAGAAATGAGTTTACTGTAGCAATCAGTAGGTGATATTTTTTCTTTAAAAGTCATCTGGGAATCCATTGTCCTTCAACAGCCTGCATCTTATTATTACTAAAGCTGGTGTTAAAAGTATTTTCCTGCTCCATTCTGCCCTTCAAATATTTATATTTTGCTGTTGAGTGGGGATTCCTGATATCCTTACTCTATTTTGCACTTGGTGTTGTGTCTAAACAGTATTGCTCAGTAAATTTCACTACCTGGGAAATTCATTATATTCCAGTATTTCTTACATGTCTCCAGCCCTCTGTCTTTTACATTCTCCCTTTAGTAACTATCTCTGTGGTCACATTGCTCATTTTTGTTTTATTTTGCAGTGACTATTCACCCTGTCCATATTCAATTTTCTCCACTAAAACAAGTAAATTATATTACAATTCTTGACAAAACTGAGTGATGCATGATAACATGGGAAAAAGTCATGTTGTCAATTGTCTATAATTGAAATATTTCAAAATATGCTCAAGAAATAAAGCTGGTTTTAAATATATGGTTGTGCTCAGATGTCCAGCTGAACAGTCACCAGTGGTCTCATGTTTTTAGTTATGCTATGGCTGTAGTGGTGAATGAAGATTATTGTCAACATCTCATTGTTAGCAAGTTGAGTTTTCCTTCTTTTACTTTACCCAAGAGTGCCAAGGTCCACGCTACTAGCCAAAGGTAGATATTTTTTTCACTTAATTCATAGCCAAAATCCTTGATAACTGTTGCAATAATTTTATATTCTGATGTCATATAGTGGACACTCTTTGCAGGTAAAGTTTTGTTTTTTCCTCTTTTATTCAATGATTTAGAAGAATTTTATGATATATTATCACTTTCCATGGTAAAAGGTAGTAAAGTTCAGAATAGCTATCTCAAAATGATGCAACACTTTTCACTAAGATAGGTATTATGTAGGAGGGTGAAAACCACATAATAATCTCAGTAGATGTAGAGAAAGACTTTGAAAAAACTCAAAAAGCTTACATGACAAAAAAAATCACTTAATGGAAACATATATGGGAAATATCTTACCTCAAACTGATAAATGCCACTTAGGAGAAACCCTGCAAACATAATAATTAATGGGGAAAAACTAAATGCACTTCCTTCATGAGCATGAAAATGACAGTGCTGTTCACTACCCTCACTCATGCCTAATATTGTATGCAAAACTTTACCCAGATCAATCAGGCAAGAGAAAAAAATTAAAAGGATATCCACTGGCCAAAAAGAAGTTTTCACTATCTGCAAAAGATATTTTCATCTGCATACCTTGTACTCAAATCAAATAAAAATGGATCAAATATCTAGATATGAAAACAGAAACACTGAATTGGCTGGAAGATAAAACAGGTAAAATCTTAAAGACATAGGCCATATAACCCCAATTGTACAATAAATAAATGTTTATATCAAACTATAAACCTTCTGCACAGCACAGAAAATAACCAACAGAGTAAACAGACAAACTACAGAATAGGGAAAAAATTTACAACTACTCCCCAGAGGACTAAAATCTAGAATGTATAACAATTTAACAAATCAGACCCAGAAACAAAAGACTAAATTAAAAATGTGAGATTGAAAAAGTCACTTCTTAAAAGAAATAAAAGAGACCAATAAGTATATGAAAAAATGTTCATAATTTTTGATCATTAGAGAAATGTAAATAGAACAATAGTAAGATTTCATCTCTGTCCAATGATAATGGCTATTATAGAAGACTTAAAAAATAAAAGACCACAACAATAACAAATTCTAGAGAGATAGTGAGGAAAAAGTGATGCTTATATACTGCAGTGGGAATGTAAACTAGTACAACCACTACTGAAAGCATTATGAAGATTCCCCAAAGAATTAAAAATAACAATTCCATTTGAACTAGATATACTTTTTCTCAGTACCTTCCCAAAAGAGTTAAAGTCATCAAATTATAGTAATTTGTAATGCATACCCATGTTAATGGCAGCAAAACTAACAATAGCTAAATTATGGAAGCATCCTATATGCCCATCAATGGATAAATGGATAAAAAGTATGTATGTATACAAGAAGGAGTACTATGCATTCATACAAGAGGAAAAACTTCAATTATTTATTAGAAAGATGTTGGATCTTGAGGCCACAATGCTAAGTGAAATAAATTAGACAATGTACATTAAACATCACCTGATTCCTTGAAAATGAATTTTGGTATACACATGAAAGCATAATAAAGAATAATGGAGGGACAGGGATTTAGCCCAGTGGCGCCATGCCTGCCTTGCTGCCTTGCAAGCACAAAGTCCTGAATTCAATCACTGGTACTGCAAAAAAGAAAGAAAGAAAGAAAAGAAAAGAAAGAAAGAAAGGGGATAGAAAACCTTGAAATAAATTTATAAATTTGTAATCAATTAGCTTTTGCCAGTTATCAGGAACACACAGTAGAGAAAGAATTAACTCTTTTGTAGATGTAATAGAAGAATTAAATTAGATACTCTCATAACACCATAAAATAGAATAGAGTTATGTGTAAGTCATGAAAATGAAAGTTCACCAGAGGCAAACAAAGAGAAAAGCTTGATGACATTGGTTCAAAAAATTATTCCTTACATATAAAGCCCAAAAGCAAGGCAACAAAAACAAAAAATGAAGAGATTGCTTCAAACTTAAAAGCTTCCATACAGCTGGAGAATAAATTTTAAGAACAATACATTTTAAATGCATTTGAATATATCAGTTAAGATGGAAATATTAAAATTACCGTGATTATAATAATGTAATATAATACAAAATAAATAAAATACAAAACATAAAGAAAAATAAACAAGTTAACCTGCAGTTACCTTTGAAAACCTCTGAGGCTAGTGTGAGGGAGACAAGAGAGAGGAGAGTTATTGTGTAGGACAAGTTTACTATCACCAATGGAATCACTGCTGTCTATTGGCTCAGTGGAATCCTTTTCTTTTGTATAATCTTGACAAGGAACCTATCCAATGACACTTGCTTTTGCCTCCTTTTGAGGAGTTCCTGGAAATGTGCATTGCATTGTCATTAAACACATTTATTGCTTACACTAGTACAGCCTTTTTCCAGTGGTGCTTTTCTACAAAATTTTGCAGTTTCTCACATTTTACACATCTTCTTAATCTCATTTGAAGTGATGAATTTTTCCTCTGTTCTTTTTCTCCTCATCCTCCAATTTCTCCATAAGGTCTTGCTGTTGGGAGAAGTTAACTCACAGTCCTGCAGAGAGAGAGACAGAGAGAGAGAGAGCCTAAAACACCATTGGCTTATTTGTGATCATGTGATGTTCACCCTTGTACTGCAAGAATTTGGTCATTTATCAAAACTCATGCTCATTTGCTCATTTATTAACACTTATTAGAAATTGATAGGGATTCCCAGCACAAAAAAATAAATAAACAAAACTTGTTAGAAATGTTTGCTTGTCTTGTGGAACACTCAGAGGACAAATTACTTGTAATAAAAGCTTTTACTACATGTAGAAATCAAGCCACACAACAGTAAGAAAACAAATAACTCTCAACAAGACAAAGTACCTCTTTAGATATTTCTCAAAAGATAAAATCAGTTAGCAAGAGAAATAACTTCAAGAAATCTATTATATTTTATTATGAGTATAGTTTATAAAAATAAATTGTGCACTTGAGATAAATAGAAGAACAACACATGGGAGGGGAGATATATTATAAAACTCATATATGATAAGTGCCAAGTATCCAGAATGTGCAAAGAAGTCTGACAGAAGTAAAAGTTCACACTAAACTACTGCAACATGAGCAAAGAGACTTGCCAAGAAACAAGCACCTGAATAGATGCTCAATTAGTAATGGAAAAATTAAAATCTATTGATTCCCGACTCTTTTGTAAAATAATTGTTTCCAGTTATTTATCTTTTATTTGGTCCTTATTTATATTTTGAGTTTCTCATGTAAGAGGAATCATGAAATATTTAAACTTGTGTGTCTGATTTATCTCACAACATTATGGTCTGAAGATGCATTCATTTTCACTCAAATGACCAGTTTATTCTTTGCAGAAATATGGAGGCAGAAAGGATGGTGGGAAGGTTAAGGGGATAAGAAAAGAATTACAACATTATGTGCATGTACCAACTCCCTGCTAGGAATATTATCATTATATACTGCAAACATGTACCAATACAAAGTAAAAATTGAAAAAAATAGGTAATATCTGAAGCACAATGAAATATTATTTCATTCCTTGTAGAGATCATACTTTTAATAAAATTAAAAAGAAGACCTATTGACAAGGAAATGAAGCTATGAAGAACTTCACATTTTTTTAAAAAATGTAAAATATACTTGCCAAACATACAATGAACTTATAACACATTAATTCTACTCCTACATATATTACCATAATAACTGAGAACAAAGTATAGTTATCTGCTGCTTAACAACCAGAGTACATCTTAGAAACCTTCATTGTGTGCATATCACAAAGTTCACAGGTACAAACTAAAATGACTAGGGCATCATTGGACAATATAATGTTATGGAGAAAATCATGTATATGGAGTTTGTTATTGACTGCAGCATCATAATGTAACAGTAGACTACTAAAAATAAATGAGCATTCATATTCAGAGCAACATTATTCACAATAGCAGATGATAGAAATTAACCAAATTTTCATCAACTGACTGATAGAGAAACAGGGTCTGTATAAAGTGTCTATATACAGTAGAATATTATTAACCCATTAAATAGAATGAAGCTTGTTAACATTAACAAATAAAATAATCAAAATGAAGAAGTAAAAAAGAAAGAATGAAGGAAGAAAAAAAACAGAGAAGAAAAAGGAGGACAGGGAAAGGAGAGAAGGAAGAGGTGAGTAAAAAAGCAAGAATCACACAAAATATAAGAACTCAGAGTTATGTTCAGCATTATCTCACTATAAAGCAAATGAACAAACCTACTTTCAATGGAAGAGGTGCAGTCATTGTTCTTATGAGAGTAGGATAGCAAAGGTAAGAATGTGGGCCGAGTATCAAATTCCAAGCCACCATACATCCCGTTTTCAGTCTCTTCAGTTCAGAAGTAGAATGAATATGAGGAATTATATCAAAGATATTTTTTCAGTATGAAGTCATACAAAATCGTACACTTTAGATATGGAAAATACTTTAGAGTGATGATTTTCATTTCATTTCTTCCATAGCACACAAGAATAAGTTATAGTAAAAAACATTAACATTTAAGTAAAATGTTTGAGAGAATCATTTCAGCAGTTGATTTCAGTACTTTACATGATGTTGGAAATCTCAGGAATGTCCATGAGAAAACTTACTAGACTTGCAACTTTATGAAACATGCATAGGGAAGAAAAGTTTAAGAGGAAACTTTTGAGGGAGTTGTAGAGAAGGAAGAAACAGAATAACATAAAATGTAAAGTCATAGATGCTTTGTGAATACAAGAATTTCAGGATGTCATTTAGGGAAGAAAAAGATCCAGGATTGCAAATTGACAGCATTTGCTTCAAGGGACACAATGTCCAGTTAATTCTAAGATTAGTGATCCATCAAGAACCAGAGGCTGCTCTGCTGAGGAGTCTGCCCAGGGCTCCCTTCATATCCTTGTTCCTCAGGCTATAGATGAAGGGGTTCAGCATGGGGGTCCCACAGTGTACATCACTGAGACAACAGAGCTTTCAGGATAAGAATGGGTCAAAGCTGGACTGAGGTACTCCCCAAATCCTGTTCCATAGAACAAGGAGACCACACAGAGGTGAGACCCACAGGTAGAAAATGCTTTACATCTGCTTGCAGAGGAGGATATCCTCAGTAAGGAGGAGATGATCTGAGATTAAGAGAAGAGGATCCCAGTGATGGGATACACACACAGCAGGACAGTTGACAAATAAAATAGGATGATGTTGCCATTGGCAATGGTATCAGACCTGGCCACCTTGAGAACCTGAGCCAGTTCACAGAAGAAATGGGAGGATTTTGGTGTTTATGGAGAAATTCAATTGCTTCATTATTAAAATATGAAGCAGGGAAACCAAGAACATGATGAGCCATGATATGAGAACTAAGAAAACACAGACATTGGAGTTCATGAGGGCCATGTATTTCAGGGGGTGGCAGATGGCCACAAAGCAGTCACATGGCCTTATGCTCAGTAGCAAATTATCCACTGTGACAATGGCCAAAAATAAATACACCTGGGTGAGGCACTCTGTATATCAAATAACTTTTCTGTATGAATAGTTGGAGACCATGGTGGAGGTGAAACAGATGTCCACAAAGGACAGGTTGGAGAGGAAGAAGTATATGGGGGTGTGGGTGTGGGAGTCAGAGCTGATGGTAAGATTAATGAGCATGTTCCTGAGCACTGTGACCAGGTACATGGACAGGAACAGTCCAAAAAGAATGGGATGAAATTTAGGATCCTGTGAGAGGCCCATGAGGAGGAATCATGATTCACCTGTGTTGTTTTCTGTTTCTACATCAGAGTATCTTCTGTGATAGAAGAAAAGTCAATTTTGAGAGCATAGCCAAATGTCACTGTTACTTTGCACTGCAACATGTAATATGGGAACAGATCCCTTCACTTTCTATTGCTTCTTGCCAGTAATAGTGGTTCAATCAGCCAAGTGGTAGTTTATTTCTTGTTCAGATATGTGTGACTGTCCATAGTTCACTCAATGTAGTAGAGATTCTTTTTTCTTTATATCACTGAAGCCCTTGTTTTAATTCTCCTAGTTGAATTTATAAATGTAAACAAATTTTTAAATTTATAAATGTAAACAAATTTTTAAATTTAATATCATCTTTCTAAAATGGGTGAAAACTTTCATATATTTTACTTGATAATCTCCATACTTTTTTTAAGTACCTCTACAATAGCAAATAAACAACAATTTTTAACACAATGTTTATTCTATGACTTGGAACTTGATAGGGATTTGAAAATTAATTCTTAGTGCCTTATTTCAGCTTTAAAAATGTGTTTGTTGCTGTTATTTGTTTCTAAGGTTTAAAAAATCCTGTCTTCACACTAAAAATTTCAATAAATAGTAGCTCTTTTTATTCATTTTATTATTAATCTTGGATAAGTAACTCTCCCAAGATAACATACATATCTGCAATTTTAAAAATTGGGTTTTGAGCCAGAATTCCTGGAATAGGGTGTTAGTCAAACAACATAACACATTTGTGACCTTGTAAAAATTATTTAAACTATCTTAATTGCAAATATGCCACCTCTGCAGCAGGATAGTACATAGTCATTGCATGGTAGTTTTGAAGCAAAAGTAAATGAGGTGATCTAATTTGTACTTTGTTCCCTGCGATACAATAGGCATTTCATAAATGTGAACTTCTCTTCAACATCTCAATACATGAGTCTTGGATAGGTGTAATTTAACAACACTTCCTTAAACTCTGGCTGTCATCACAGATGAGTCTTAGATCAATAAACATTGCAAGCTAGTTACCTCTTTTGGCTGCCAAAATGGGGTGAATTCTGTTAAAAATCAACATAAATAAAGGTTAAAATATATATCGATTAAAATATTAAAAATTATAAAAGAATTATCCTACAAAGATTGAAAGACCAAATATATTTAGAATAAATGTATACAATTTCCATGAAATCTGGGGTCAGTATTATGAATGCCTAGAGATTGTCAATTAATTCGAGAGAAATACATCACTAAGGGCTTGTTGAATTTGCAAGGTGGGAGGCAGAATTTTCTTTGGAAGAGTAACATTTGAGCTGAAAGATAGAAAGAAATTGTCAATCCAAGGAGATAAGGAAAGGAAAGGAAAAGGAAAGAAGTGTGCTGAGAGAACAGAATATGTGCTTGTTCTGTGTGACAATGATCTTGGTGCCAGAGGACATTTTCTGCTTATTTATGGTGCAGAAAGTGTGAGAGTTTTGGCTCCCACTTCCTCTTATGAGAGATTTACATGGGGTTTGTCACACTGAAGGCTCTGAACAAATGCAAATATTTGAAATAGAAAAA
>NW_004624876.1:3462555-3473254 GCF_000247695.1 Heterocephalus glaber
TTTTTTTTGCTTCCTAAGATCAAACTTGGGACCTTGTACTTGCGAGGCAGGTGGCAGAACCACTGGGCCAAATCCCCGGCTCTTGCTTAATCCTTAACAACTAGAGAAATAATACCAATTCCTGCCAAAATATTCAAGAAAAGTGAAATTCAGAGAATGCTTCCAGACAATTTTGTGAGGGCAACATTATATTAGCACCAAAATCAGACAAGGGCAAAAATAAAAGCAGCAGATTGATACCCCTATGAGCGAGGTAAAAAAATCTTGCACAGCATAAAAGAAGGAATTAAATTGAAAAGCACATTAAAAACATCATTCAAAATGATTAAGAAAAATTCATCCCAGGGATGTAAGGATGGTTCAACACATAAAAACCAACAAATGTCGTATATAACATTCACAGAATGAAGTACATAAACATCCCTTATGATGAAGCATTCCCAAAATTATGTATTGAGGACTGTGTATCAGTGCAAGAAATGCAACTTCTGAAAAGCCCACAATTAACAACATTAAATAGGAAGAAAATGAAAGAATTTCCAATGGTGATATACCAATTTCCTATTTGCTTAACACGCTACTGGAAATCCTAGCCAGGTCAGTCAAAGAAATATAAATTGGCTACATAAGTAAAAATCAATAAAAAAGATGAATTGTCTCCTCGTGCAGATGGCATGATTTGGCATTGACAAAACCGAAACATGCAACAAAATACTAAGAAAAATAATGAAAGAATTCAGTATATTTATATGATACAAAACCAAAATCTACATATTTGAAGTATTTCTATACACAAAAGGAGAAGTACATGAAAAAAGATATAAGGAAAATATTGATTTACAATAAAAATAAAATTAATACTTAGAATGAATTTATCTAAGGATGTCAAAGTTGTCCACAGTGAGAGCATAAAACAGTGATGTAAAACATTGTAAAAGATACAGATAAAAGAAAAAATATCACACATTCATGTACGGGAGGAATTAATATTGTTGTTTCATTTAATTCATGCATCTTTGTGATGTGCCCTTAATTCTCAAATAACCTGTTTATCAAGATTCAATTTTATTCTTTAATTAAATAGAAAAAAATTCACTAAAGGAATTCACTAAAGACTCACCATACCCTAATCAATTTTGGACAGAAAGAACACAGTTGGAGGCATCATCACACTGTCACATTTGAAAATATATTAAAAAGCTATAGTAAACAAACATTTATGCCACTTGCATAGAAACAGACATTCAGACCATCAGAACAGCATATATCAATGACCCAGGATTTATTCATGCATATAAAGGTACTCATTTCATGCATATGAAGACATCTGATATGTGGAAATAGTGCCAAAAATATACAATGAAAAAGATAATTTCTTTAAAAGCCAGTGTTGTGAAACTGGATGTCCATTATCTCGCATCATACACAAAAATGACATCAAATGTACTAAAGAGTTGAATGTAAGAACTGAAAGTCTCATGCTATTAGAAAACACAGGGAAAAGGCTGCATGGCTTTGGCCTGTGTGAGCATTTTTTGGCTATGACCTCAGAACAGGTGTGTCTTAGTTAGTTTCATCATGACTAAGACCCAATACCCAACACCTGCAACTGGATGGAGAGATTTACTTGGTTCACATTTTCAGTCCAGTTTTGCCTGGCTCCAAGGGAGAAACTACATGGTATAAGGGCCTGGGTAGAGAGAACTGCTCAGCCAATGGCAGTTAGAAAGCAGCGAGCAAACGGAGGAAGTAAGGAAGCAAATATGCCTGTCCAGGTTATGTGTCTACTGAACATCCCCCAAAAACCCACTTCCTTACACCAAGTCAGCTACTATACTACTTCATTGTCCAATCACTTCCCAAGTACAGGAGTCTTTGTGCAACATTTTAGATAAAAACTATAACAAATGGCAACAAAAGTGGAAATAGAACGGTGGAATAACACACACACATGCACACACTCAAAAAATCTTGAACACAATAAAAATAATTCTACAGGTTGAGGTGACAGCCTAAAAAATACGAGGTGTTTGCAAACTATAAATCTGATGAAAGGATAATTTCTAAAATATATAAGGAATTCAAATTAATATGTAGGTAGAAAAAACATAATTTAAAACTTAGAAAAACAATTAGACATTACTTAAAATAATGTTAATAGGTAAATAAAAATGCCCAATATTGCTATCCATCAGAAAAATGCAAGTCAAAACCTATATGAGACAGCACCTGTCACCTATTAAAATGGCTGCTGCCAAAGATGGAAGACAGTTGTTGATAAAGATATGGAGAAAAGAAATCTTTGTATGCTTTTGGTGTGAATATGTTATTACAACCAATATAGATAGGAAAACAAAAATTCCTCAAGAGGTTAAAAATAGGACTGCCATGTGATACAGTGATCCCACTACTAAATGGATTTCTAAAGAATGTAAATCTAACATACTGGAAACATATCAGCACTCCCATGTTTATTGCAGTGACTTTCACCATATCTAAGACTGGAAATCAATCTAAAACTCCATCTATGGACAGTCAATGGATACTGGAAACATGAAATATATACAAAATGCAAGAGTATTCAGGCAGAGGAAAGGAGAACTTGTTTAGATAAAAGCATAGAAGAACTTTTAGAACATTACATTAAGTGAAACAAGCCAAGAACAGAAATATAACTATTGTACAAGGGGATATTTAATGTTTCACCAAAAAATAACAACTAAGGTGATGTATATGTATGTTTTCTAGATTTCACCTTTTCACAATGTGTTATGCTTATAACATAATGTTGTTCACAATGAGCACATGGAATTTAATCTGTCAAGTTATAAAATAAATATATTTGACAATAAAGAAATAAGAATTAATAGGTAGAAATAATTTTTCATAACATATGGACACCAAATTATCCATTAAGTCTCCAATGATTAACTAATTGAGAAGCAGAGAGAGAGATGGTTTCTTGGATTGGTTCCTTGTAAAAATTAATCTTGGCTTATTGGCCACCTGTAACTTTGGTTTCCAACAAAGAAAATATTTTCCCTGTACAGCAAAGAAAGCTACCTCACTCTATTATTTCATAAGAGGACACAAAATTGACTGAAAATTTTCCACTCTGCTATCACTCTTTACCCCAAGGGAGCAGAATTGGTTTAAGACTGGAAAGGCAAGGAATCATTTATTTAATTAAGACCACTGAAAATTCAAAGATTGAAATTCTAGAAATCATAAACATATCCCTGATGCTCCTCACCTGTAATACTCAGATACAGCCTTCATGAAAACGCAAGTGGGCTTGTAGGGAGCATTCACGGAGAAGAGAAATCTTTCGTGATAACCTTCAAAGGCAGTCAGCATGGCCCTGGGAGCTGCTGGAATGAAATAATCAAGGAAGAATGTGGGTCTAGGCTGGACCTCTAGAATAATAGTACTGGGAAAGCTGTATGCTTATTTAGTCTGTGAAGCTGGGTCTGTGTACACTGGCGGGACTTTAGCTCTCTCTGCGTCATTGTTATTAATCTTTATTTTGTTTCTTTCTTGCACTTTTGTAATTGGAACACTCCCTAGTAAGAGTTATTGTCTGGAGTCTCCAAAGCTTCTTTCTCTCCACAAAGTGTAGGGTCCTGCCAGATTCCCTGCATCTGGTTATTTATTTGTTATCTATTCACTGGAGATCTACTATGCACAACTACTGGAAGCCCTTGAAACATTAGTATAAACCTCGGCGCTAGGCTCCAGTCTCCTGCCCAGTGTATGATGCATGGGTGAAGAAAAAAAAAAGACAAAAGTAAGAGACAAAGAAAACATAGAGCCAGGAAGGCTAAGGCTGCTTAATTAGCAAAAGTTCTGGTCCATAAAAGCCACTGATTTTTATTAGTCATCAATTGGGATATAGGCAAACTACATGCGAGGATGTGACTGTGTGGTTACTATGGAAACTAATGGAGACAGAGCGGATGAAAGAAAAGTTTTCTCGAATTAGGAACAGAGGAGACAAAATATATGGTTGTAATTAGAATATTGTCGTTCTAGTTTTAATTTTTGGAATGGAATTTATGTGCAAGTTTCTCTGACCTCAGCATGTAGGCGTCGGCTGGAATCGCTTCTCAAAACAAGCCCTTAGGGGAGGAGTTAACACTTCACAGCCTGCACTGTGTACAGCCCGCTTTGTGCATGATCGATATTTCAGTCTCCTGAACACAAGGTATTGTCTACTTCATTCTACCTGAGTGGGTTTTTATGTTCTAGTCACTAACTGCAGATGCTGGCAGCTGTTGTTGATTGTTGACTGTTAACTGTTGTTGTTGTTGATTGTTAACCTATAGCTCTTGTTTCAACTTGGTACCTATAAAAATCTACCACTGATATAATTATTTCTGAGGTACAGAGCTCAGTCTTACTTTCTTGTTTCATATTAATAATCCCTTGAAACGATCAAAAATACTAAATGAAATTGGAGGACAGTCATGACACATTAAAAAATTTAACTCAATTATTCTAATGTCTTAATGTAAATTTCCTCATGGATTTAATTTGAAAACAGCCATTCTCTTGTGGTTTAGAAAATTTTTTGTGTTCTCCTAGTTTCCTGACAGGTTCATGCCTGACTTCTAACACAGTTGACGGCTGTTAAACATCCTCAAATGCATACTGCTATCATGGTCAGTACTTATATTCATTGACCTACTTTTGTGATGAGTTATGTTAATAAAAATCCCCATGTTTTGCAGTTTTCTATTCTTAGGATTAGTTTTAGGTGTTCGTGTACTATTCTTTTAAAAGAGATATAAATTTATGTCATTTAATTTTATTATTCAAGTTTGTGAATATTTTAGGTACACCATCAACTTGAAGACTACTTCTTCTGATATATTAATATATTTGTTTTAATCATTATCCATCCAATATTTGTATTTTTTAAACATATTCAAATTGACAGGTATGATGTAAGTATCTGGCAAGACAAATGATGAAACAAAACTCTGACAATCTCAGGCCCACAAATATGAGGTTATCAATGTGAAAAAGACATTAAGGAGAAAAAAAAGAACATCTACTGTGGGCCTCACACACTCTGACCCTCTGACCCTTACCTTCTGCTCTTGGCCACAGCGGTCTCTCAAATCCCTGTCTATGCCAAGCACTCATTCAATAGGGAAAATGCACTTCTGGTCTCTCACCTTATAATATTTCTTGTGTCTTTTATTTCTCTTCTTAATAGTGGCTCATCCTTCTTTCAGCCCCCAAATTCCTATTACTACAAAGCCTCTCTTATCCATGTTCCCACAATAATTTTTTTAAATAATGTTTTTCTGTAACTAGTTTCCAATTGATAGGCATTAATAATGCTAACTTATTTCTATCATGGAGATTGTAAATATGTTTCTCCAAAACTTACATTATGCTTTGATATTTTAAAATGTTTGGATTTACAGGAGTCTTGAATATTTTCATCAAACCCATCGGACATGTATTTTGTCCATTAGCACTGCTGACTTTAATGTGATATGTACCCACTCAAGAGCATGGACACATGCCTAAACACTATCACATATGGCTCATATTTAATTTTAATAGTAGTATAATTTTTGCTTCCTCCTTCAATTTATGTAGTTCACCCTTCTTTTTCTCAATTAAGAGAATGCCTCCTTTATGGATATCTGTTTCACCTCAACCACAATACTAAAAATGAAAGTAAATATCCAGGCACAGAGCAAAGACATCTCCTACATGGAGTGCCTCACTCAGGTGTAATTTTTTTTTGCTTTTTGTAGAGTGGATGATTTCCTACTCACTGTGATGCCTTACGGCTGCTTTCTGGCTTTGTCACCCCCTAACTTACATGGTCATCATGAACCCTTGACACCGTAGTCTCCTGGTTCTGATGTCTTGGTGTATTGTCTGGATCTCCCTCTACTAATGAAGCCACTGACACTTCATGTAGACAATAAAATCCCCCATTTCTTCTGTGAATTAGCTCAGGTTCTCAAAGTGGTCAGCTCTGATATTCTTATCAATAATGGCATCTTGCTTGTAGCAGCAGCCCTGATCTGTGTGTTTCCTGTTACTGGGATCCTCTTCTTTTACTCTCAGATTGTCTCCTCCTATATACTCTTCTGCAAGGAGAGTATTTTCCACCTGTGAGTCTCACCTCTGTGTGGTCTCCTTGTTCTATGGAACGGCACTTAGGGGTACCTCAGCTCTGCTATGACCCATTCTTCCTGGGAAAGCATGATCTCCTCTGTGATGTACACTGTGGTCCCACACGCTGAACCCCTTCATCTACAGCCTGAGGAACAAGGATGTGAAGGAGGCCCTGGCCAGACTCCTCAACAGAGCATCGGCTTATCTTTCATGGACCCCTGACCTCAAAACAAAACAAACATTTTGGTCCATTAGGCAAGCATTTTTCATCCTACAAGATACATTTCTTCATTTATTTCCGAAGGTCTTATAGTTTTGTTGTATTTATTTATATTTGTTTGTCCTTAACCACTTTTCAGTCATTCCTTATTAGTGCTTTTACTGTAGAGATAGCCTCATGTTCCAGAGATGATCTTTTACATCATTTTTATATGTATGGGTGACCCTTCTCCCTATGATGATCTCTGACTGCCTTGTGGCCCTTTCTTATTCCATTACTAGGTCATCATGAACTCTCACTTTTGTGACTTAGCTTTGGTGTCTATTTCCAGTCTTTTGCTGCACAACTTGAATATCTCACATTGACATTTCAGGGGGTTAAATTTGCCAATTTCTTCTGTGACTCTTCTTAACAGCCTCATATTGCCTGTTGTGAAAATATTATCAAATAAATCATCATATATTTTATTGTTGCAATGTTGGGATATCTTCCTATCTCAGGGATCTTTTGCTCCTACTATAAAATCATTTCTTCCATTTGGAGAAATGTAGCATCAAGCAGGAAGTATTAAGCCTGGCCATCTGTGGATCTCACCAGTTTGCTTATGGCACAGGACTGGAATGTACATTGATTCAGCTGTACAATATTCTCTCCAACATGGTACAGTGGCCTCAATGATGTACAATGTGAATTCCTACACTGACAGCTCAAGGAACAAGAATGTGAAAAATGGCCTGAAGAAGTTCCACATCACAGCAATGTAATCTCAGGACTTTTGTTATGACTTTGGAATACGGGTTTCAAAACTGAACAAAGGTAAATAAGTACTCATGTAAATCAGGCTTTGGTAGTCACAGTATGTTTGTAGTTTCTGGACTGTAACTCCTTGTCACATTTCATAATGCAGTACAGGTAGTCAAGATTGAGGGGTGGAGGAATTGGAAAAATTTTAAATGGGTACAAATGTCCAGTTTGATAGGATGAAAAATTGATGTGGATACCTGGCATCTGTACATGTATAACAATGTGAACTAATTAGTGTTACAGAAGCACCAACATAAACATGCTACGAATGTTAATTTTATGTAAATTTACCACAATAGAAATAAATAATGGAAATAAAATGCCAATAGATCTTTTCAAAAATGAACCAGACAAATAATTCTAGCACTGTGTTTTCTCTCTCATACACAGCATCTACACAAAATGCACCTGAAGGTAGAGGGAGAAGCTGTGGGAAGGGTGTCAGGGAAGGAGTGAGGGTGGAAGAAGAATGATTGGCTATGACAAATGAACATCATATGCATGCAGGAAAACCTCACTCTGGATCATTGTAATAGATATAATTGATATGTGTTAATAAAATAGGCAAGAAAGAAGTGCAAATGATTCAAAAGGTTTCTGTTGTGTAAAATGAGAAAATACCCTTCAGAGGATATTTATTTTAGTTTCTTCTTCTTCTACTTACATTAAGAAGTCCCTAGAGATTGGGAGGCTGTAGGAAAACTTGACTAATTATATGTCCTGTGTCTGGAAGCTCCAAGGTCATGTGATTAATAGTCAACAATCAGCCTGTGCCTCTAGTCCTTCACATTGATTGTTCCAGTCTGGTGAGCTCTCTGCCTATGACTCTTCCATGGTTTTCTGCATCAGGGAGCTCCTATGTGAGTCTGTATTCACATCAAGCTGTGGACAGAGATCCAGCTTTAACTAGAGACTTGCGAGATGTGCAGTTGACTCTCATCCCTCAGTTAGAACTGGTCAGAAACACCGCATTATGCAGCAAGTGCTGAGGAAGATGATGGATGGAGAAGGGTCTAGTAGAAGCACCGTTTCCTTGTCTTCAGGAGTAACACGCATTTTGGTAGCCATGATGGAGGGCAACAAGGTGCACAATTTCAGTCATGTGGACTGTGAGCCTGTGTTCTATGAGTCTATGTTGACTGAGCACCTAGGTTAGTGTGAGGATCCTTGACAACTCATCCCATGTTTTTCTTTCAATCCCCATTAGTTCTAATTCCCATAGATAACACACTTATTGCAGGAGAAAATGAGTCCTTCAAAACTGCTCTGTAAGCCTCTGAATGGCTCACATAGGCGATGTATGGTAAAGATGATGAAGACTACATTAGCTACATCTGAATCATTACAGAGAGCTTCTTATTAGCCCATCATTGAGTTACACATACTATTTACCTCATTTTATTGCATTTATTTAGGTTTTCAGTTGTTACACATTTCCCAGATTATTATCACTTTACCTAAGAGGAAAGAGTAACGTTTTAAATAGTTTGATGGATTTTTAGGTAGACAAGTCTGAACCAAGTTTCAATTAGGTTGTCTGATTGCAGATTCAGGCTTTTTTTTGTAACCAGGGATTGAACTCAGGACCTTCTACTTTCCAGGCAGATATGGCACCACTGAGTTAAATCCTTGACCTGGATTCAGGCATTTTGCTATAACAATTCTGTCACATTGCAGCCTCCACAACTCAAATGGACAGTTTCTGCACTTGTCAGTCAAGGAAGACAACTTTGCTCATTGTGCTCCAACCTTTGAGAGTTTCTGGTACAGCAGAGGTGGACAGAGTATTTGGTGGCTCACCTGCACCCCTACATGAGAGCAATAGACCACAGTTAAAATTCACAGAAAGAGTAGGCACATAACAATTCAGTATTGGTCTCTCTTCCCTCCACTCCTGGATAATACTACAACTGTCTGCACCCTCACACATTCCTGTCATCTTTCCATTTAATCTCAACAGGTGACTTTGGCTAGGATTTGATTTCATTCTTACTCAGAAAATTGGCTATTTTAAGAACATGCTTGAGAATTAGGTGTGGTTGTGACCTCTCTTTATCTTCTTTTCCTTTTGGAGTGTGGGAAAACAATAAAAGATATGATATAAAAGACTCTAGGACTGAAAACTTAGTTTCCACTCCTTTTGGTGCCTTTCTTTGTTTCTTAAATATAAAGCAGGTTTTTGGCATCTTTGAGACTAAGCATTGTCATCTGAGGGATTTCTGTTTGAGACAAGTACAGTATGGAGGGATTAAACAAATGACAAGAGAACCTCACAAATTTCATTAATAGCTGGTGAATATCATAAAACAAGGAAAAATAAAATTTAGACATTAATAATAATAAAATCAGCCTTCATTCAACCACAATATTATTTAATCAGAAATGACCTATTGTGTCTCATGAGAGATACCTATTGTATCTTCATTTCTGTCCCTATAAAACAGTACAGGCAGTGTAATTGGAGAGAAACAAGGAGCTCTTTTTCATTTCTATTAGTATCAATTTATACCTCACTGGGCACAAAGTGTTAATATAAAACGTCTCCACTAGACATTGAACAGACCTTTCATTTTTTCACAGTAATTGGCTGTAATCAGTGGGGCTTCAGCACCTTGGGGCTGTCAGGCCTGCCCCATAGTAGCACAGGAAAGATATAACAGTCTTTCTTGTGTCAATATCATGGATATATGGGCCATAGGCTCCTTTTAATCACATCCACAAAGTTCAATTATTCAAAACCATAGCAGTGATTGTCATAAGTGTGGAGAACAAAAAGGCACAACATCAACACACTAGTAAAACTCAGTAATGCTTTAGCTACTCTGGGTCTTTTCTAGTTCCATATAAATTTTAGGATTGTTTTTACTAGGTCTATGAAAAAGTTTGTTGGCATTTTGATTGGAATTGCATGAAATCTCCATATCATTTTTGATAATATGGCCACTTTGATAATGTTGGTTCTGGCCTACTCAGGAAAGGGGAACATTTTTCCATTTTATGATGTCCTATTTAATGTCTTTTTTCAGAGTATTATAGTTTCATTAAAGAGGTATTTCCCTTCCTTAGGTTAATTCCTACATTTCTGATTTTTTTTAATGCTATTGTGAATGGTATCATTTTCTTGATTTTTTTTCTCAGTGGGTCGATTATTATTAAAGAATATTAAAGAATAATAATTATTCTTTCCTTTCCCCTGCCTCCCCTCCATTGTTCCCCTTCCCCTTTGAACATTTGCTTCCTATTTCACAATATCTATTATATATTTTGGATCTCATTTACAGTTTCAGTTTCTCACACCAGTGAAACAATTCAGTATTTATATGTGTATGTCCTAATTATTTCATATAAGAGAATGGTCACAAGGTCCATCCATTTAACTATAAATGTGGAGACCAATTTCTTAATAATTCATTCTTCTTCAACCACTGATCAGTGAAGCAACCATTACTGTCACATTTATGGTCAGTAATATATATTTATGTACCCTTAAGAAAAATGTAATTAGGGCTGGGGATTTAGCTCAGTGGTTCT
>NW_004624876.1:3477559-3509385 GCF_000247695.1 Heterocephalus glaber
CCTTGTTTACACTATCAGTTTCTCACACTAGAGAAACTATTCAGTATTTACACATGTGTGTCCTATTTATTTCACTTAAGAGTATGGCCTTGATATGCATCCATTTAGCTTTAAATGACTCTAGTTTTTCATTCTTTATGGCTGAGTAGTACTCCGTTTTATAAAAAAAAAAAAAAGCACATCCTCTTTATCCAGTTTCCAGTTGATGGGCACTTGGGTTGTTTCCGAGCTTTAGCTATTACAAACTGTGCTGCTATGAACATGGGTCCACATATATCAGTGTGGTATGATTCTTTTAATTCTTTTGGGAAGATAACCAGGAGAGGAATAACTGGGTCAAATGTGACCTCTAGTCCTAGTTCTTTAATGTATCTCCATACTGACTTCCACAGTGGTTGCACCAGACTGCACTCCCACCAGCAATGGAGAAGGGTTCCTTTCTCCCCACACACCTGCCAGCATTTGTTATTTGTTGATTTCATGATAGCAGCCATTCTTTCTGGGGTGAGGTGGAATCTCAGTGTTGTTTTCATCTGAATCTCTCTAATGATGAGTGATCCTGAACATTTTTTCATTTATTTGTTTGCTGCTTTTACTTCTTTGTCGGAGAAATATCTGTTCATTTCAAATGCCCATTTTTGAATTGGGTCTTTGAATTTAGGGGATCTAAGTTAATATGTTAAAAATATATTTAATACTGATTTAGTATTCATAAAGAGTTTTCTTAAAAACTTACACTAAAATCAACTGATGCTCTTCTAAGTAGATTACAATAAACTTGCATTGTCCCAAAATATACTAGTTTACACTCGCATATAGATTTATGTCTCTCTGGAAGACCATACAGCTATTTCAAATGTTTTAACTGATGCACTGCTCTGCTGGATAAAGGGATATGATATAATTTGTTAGTATATAATAGTGATAATAATAATAATATCGCTTCAAAATTATTATGCCTTTATACATGCTATGAAAGGGAAAATTGCCAGATAGTATGTGGGCGGAGGTGGTGTGTTTTAACTCCAACAATTGATGTATATTCAATATTTCTCTGGCTTATATTTTTCCCAATGAAAATTAGTCCTATCAAATATAGCATATTACTCTTAAGATATATAGTCAGTAATATCCTTGTGGTACATCTAGTAACAATACTTGCATCCCTAATGGTTAAACAAAATCCTATTGCATTAGAGCAGACTGTATATTTGGATGAGAGATAGGAAGTGAACATGTAAGACATGTGCCAGTGACCTGCTACTAACTGTAAGGTCTATCTGCTCTTCTCTTCTCTTACTGCTTGATGGAAATATGGAGACTATCACCCATAACCACAACATATATGCACCTAAAGAAAGTTTGGAAATTAAATATTTAGTTACTGTAGTTTTCTTTTCAAATAAAGCCTCTATCTATATACAAATAGAAAGTTTATTGTTGGATTCAATTATCAAGGTTTACTCAAGCCTGGAATGATGTCAAATGCTAAAATATACATTAGCCACATTCGTATTATGCCCTTCTTGTTATGTATACAGTTTAAATACTCATGAAAATCTTTGCTATGATATTTGAAAAACTAAGTGTTTTAGCTGTTGCTAAATGAAGATGCAAGACAAATGTGTGCATACCACAGACACAAACAAGAGCTATTTTATCTTGTCTCTAGTTGCATAGGAGATTCCTAAAAGGGATAAAATTGTAGGTAGAAAGGTGTAGTCTTTAGCCACAGTGTTTATGCCAATTTATGTGAGTCAAATAAGGGTCCATTCAGTATTTAACGAATATTTCCATTTTTAACTCTTCCCATGTTCTAGGATAGAGGTAGGATCTAGGGAATCAGAAATGAAAGAATGTCAGTCAGTCTTCTTTAAATACATACATATAGTTACACAATGTCAAAAACACAATACTTCATTATAGAATAAAGAAAATGAGAACTTCAGATCTCACAATATTTTATTTGAATGATATGAAATGGAATCTTTAATCATTCATTCCATTAATAATATCTAAATTGCATTTTAGCTTTACATTATACAACAATCATCTAATAATATTAGGAAGAACATCCATTATTTGTTTAATCTACATTTGATACAGTTTTAATAAACAAATCAAGTCAGATGTCAATGCTGAGTCTTAGAGACAGAAACAACCTGTCATATGCTATGGAAAATTAAGAGTTGGGAATAGGATTTCAAATTAAATTGTCAGTTTGATCCAAAAATCTTTTTGTTTGCCAGCCATCAGAAAGTTTTCAGTAGAAGTTGTGATGTCTAAATCATAATTATATATGAAGAATGTTAAACTCTTCCGTTTTTTGTGTAGGAGAGAACTCGAGTTGATTTATCTTGTAGAGACTGAGAAGGATGGTTTTCTGATTACAGGACGAAGTGGACAACTTCAAGGAAAGCCTGGAGTGGGGGCCAAAAATGAAATACAAACTAATCATTGTAGACCTCCTCCATCTTTGGATTTACCTCCTGAATTAGACATCCTTCTTACATGAAATGTAGCAGGTGTCACCACTTCTCTGCCCTGTGATCTACTTGGGATCCCTTAAGGGCAGAGTACAGTAACAAGGGTCCTTCTGAGAGACACAGGGAATAGAAATGGAGGCTTGGATTGTCAAAGGCAATATGTGCCAGGATTTGCCTTGTAAGATGCACTGTGTGTGTTATTGGAAAGCCTTGAATAAATATTTCTTCACTATTTTCTGCCAAACAACTTGTAATTGATTACACAAACATGATGTGGACTTGTTTTCTTTTAAAATAATAGCACAGGAACTTATGCTAGAGAAACACTGTGCAGATGAAATGAAAGAATGTACATATACATCTCATAATTTAGATGCTGCCACTTTGAAATCTCTCAATATTGGATGATGATGTTATAGTTACTTTTCATCCTCACCATTCTCCTCCTCATCACACATTCCCACCATAATCCTTTTGATGTACTGAGAAAACAGTTTGCAGACACTCATAGTCTGCTATCATGGATTAGATGTCTATGAGAAGCAGGACCAGTGTGGGAGGAAAGGAAACTTTGATTGAGAGTTTTCTGTCCTCCATGACAATCAAGTACATAAAATTCAGTCTTCTTAGCTGAAAATGTACACAACTTTTATCACTTCATCTCATGGATCAAACTTTTCTGTGTGTTTTCAAGGTGGAAAAAAATGTTTCCAATATTCTTTCCTCCATTCATTTGTTTCTGAGTTAGGTTGTATCTATATTGTATTATGTCTAAAGATATCTCCCACCCCTCACTGGCCTGAGGACTAGAAAAATCTGTAGGACAGCCCAGAGATTTGATGTGGACAATGTTAAATATAGGTTTCATATTTTTGCTGGCCATGAAGGAGTAGACACAGTAATGGTGTCAACTGAATTGGAACAGTAAACATAAAAAAAAAGCTGGAAGAACTGGCTGATTATGTACTATTATATTACCTTCATGGCTCAGTGGACACAGTTTATAATTACATATCTTGGTCTATGTTATCCCAGTCCTTAAAGTATCTGAAATTTTATAAAAGTTGAAGGAAAAAATGAATATCCATGAAAAGTTTTCAGATCTCTCACTATACAGAGGAATCCTGAGTACTATTGTTTTTATTAAATTGTTCCTTTTATGAAGAAGTTCTCAGATTTTATTTCCATTGTTCATTGTGCTAAGATATACATAAATAAATGTAGTATTTAAATCTTTGTCAGGTACCCAGTTTGGTCACATTAAGAGTAATTTTGTTTTTGTGCAAATATTACTGTTATCAATCTCCAGAAATTTTTCACATTCCCAACTGAAATTTGGACCCATATGCAGAACCTTAAATTCCAACATCCCTGTATCAGTAATGATTCTATTATAAAACATGATATAAATTTATATACATCAAACCTGAATAATTTAACTAAGGAGTCAATATTTATAAATAACTTTTGGGGCTTCAGCTTTACCACATTTTCCCAAACTACATTCCAAATAGGTATTGAATGTCCTGGGATTAGACTCTCCAACTGTTGAGACTCTTCAGGGTGCTAAGAATTTCCCTGTTGCTCAAGCTGAAGATGAAGTGAGTCTGCATAGGGGTGACTACAGAGCACATCAGTAAGGCCACTTTGCCCTTGCTGAGAGAATACGACATGGCTGAACGAAGACACATTCCAAGGCCCGTTCCACAAAATAAGCAAACAATTGATATGTGAGAACCATGGGTAGAGAAGGCTTTGTACCTTCCTCCAGATGATGGGATTTTCAGAAGAGAGGAAACAATCTTAGAGTAAGAGAAAACAATTCCGGACATGGGAACAAAGGCAAATATCGCACCAGACAGATATAGGACTATGTTTATGATCAAGGTATCAGAAGATGAAAGGTTAAGGAGTTGAGAAGGATGACAGAAGAAATTAGCAATTTCCACATCTTTGAAACAGGTAAGTTGTAAGGAAATTAAATGTGCAGGTGGGAATTCAAAAGGCTAGCAAAGACTTACAGGAAAAATAGTAAGACACAGAGGCAGGGTTCATAAAGGCTACATAGTGCAGGGGGTGGCAGATGGCTACAAACTGATTATAGCCCATCACAGTCAGAAGCATTGTGTTCATACATGCAAAAGAATTACAAGAGACATCTGTGTGAGACATCCAGGATAAGAGATGACACTGCTGTTATTTAAGATATCCACAAACAACTTTGGAACTGTGAATGAGGTGAAGCAGATGTCAGCCAAGGACAAGTTGGAGAAGAAGTACAAGGGGATGTGGTGGTGGGAGTCAGAGCTGTCAGCCAGGATGATGAGCAGGTTGTGGAGCACTGTAACCAGGTACATGGACAAGAACTGTCCAAAGGGGATGGGCTGTAGGACTAGATCCTCTGAGAAGTCCATGAGATAGAACTCTGAGGCAGTTGTAAGATTATATGTTGAGCACCTTTTCAAAAAGAAAATTCATTGGACAAACGAAACCAAAAATAGTACACAAGCCGTGTCAATTATGAATTCAGATATTCACGAGAAAATTATTCTCATTTGAGGTTCAAACTTACAGAAATATTTCTCTATTGTAACAAACCCAAACTTCAATGACTCATTGCATTTTTGCACTCCTCCTTTTGTACTCTCCTACTTTACAGAGACTGTACTAAACAGTGCAAGAAGATCAGGGACATTAGAGTTCAGAAGTCCTTGATCCCACTGAAATATAGACAACTCATTTATAAAAGAAGAGAGTAGTTAACACATCCATCTTTAATCAAATATTCTGTTGGTAGAAAATGTAAAAGCATTCAAATATTCATTATTTCATTCTCAGAAAATGGTACAAATTCCCTTGAGTTAGGTTGTCTACAAATACCATGAAATCTAGGACTGCATTAACTGAAACTTTAAATTAAAGTTAATTCTTCATAAGCAAAATATATTGTGTTGATCCAATTAAGTCACAGGATTTTTCATCATTCTTTGGTTTTCTGATTTCCATCTTCCAAGTATTTAATGATTGCATTCAGCCTTTGTTTCTGTATAAATTATTTAATATGTAACTCATATCCTTGTCTTTAGTGAACTCAAATTTATATATAGCAGGTTCAGGTACATGCACATAATCTGAGAACATAATGACCACATATGTAGAATTAGTGCACACTGTACCTTTCAATAATAAAAGTAATAAATGATAAGAGGTATCTTTCATATTTTAAATTGTTTTATTTTATATTAAATTATTACTAAAATATCTGCTATACAAGCAGTCTCTTTCTCCACTCTGTATTCTACCATAGTTTGCATAGTATGCATTGCTACAGTTCTGATCATAAACACTCTTGAATCCAGATGAAGACACTGGAAACAAAGAAAGACCTGACATCCAGGCTGAGTGTCATGCTTCCTAATTCTGACAGATTTTCATTTCAATCTTTCTTGATCCATAAATTGAATTTCTCTTATGTGAAGGAAGCTGAGACACACATTTTTGTCAGGCCACATTGTGATTTAACTGGAAAAAACATTAAACAAATACTATATTAAATAATATAAACACACCTTAAAACTTGGCTGCAATAGAAATGTTAAATATTGTAAACACACATGCACATACTGTAACTTTCCCTCACCTGTAAAATAGAGATAAGAATTATCTACCTTTTGTCAATGCTGTAAGAACATGTTTTACAAATCATTTAATTTGCATCACTGTTGATCCTAACAGTATTATATTTATATGGGCATATTTTAAAACATGGAGAAAACCTAGGATTAGGCCACAATTTTAACAGAATATTTACATTTCAAGTCTTTATGTTACATTCTATTTTTCCATTTAGTTTATTGGTACATTTTAGGTATACAATGCAGTTACATTCATCATTAGGATCTCGTACCTTTACATGATATATCTTGGTTCGTATTTTTTCCCCAATCCCCTGTCTTCCTTTCATCCCCTCTACCTTTCCCCATTTACAAAGACTTTGTTTCCTTGCTTTTCCTTTTCTCATATTTTTCTCTTCCCTTCTTTCATTTCCCCTCCCCCTCCCACTTCACCTATTCTTTTAGATATTTTCTTCCCATTTCACAATATCAATTATTCATTTTGATTCTTATTTATACTTTTAGTGTTTCACACTAGAGAAACTATTTGGTATTTACACGTGTGTCCTATTTATTTCACTTAAGAGTATGGCCTAATGTGCATTCACTGAGCCAAAAATGTGTCTAGTTTCTCATTCTTTATGGCTGAGTAGTACTCATTTTTATAAAAAACCACATCTTCCTTGTCCAGTCTCTGGTTGATGGGCAATTGGGCTGTTTCCATGTTTTAGCTATTAGAAACTGCCACTATAAACATGGGTGCACATATATCATTGTGGTATGATTCTAATTCTTTTGGGAAGATAACCAGTAGGGGAATAGCTGGGTCAAATGGGACTTCTGATCCTAGTTGTTTGATGTATCAGCATATTGATTTCCACAGTGGTTGCACCAGTCTGCACTCCCACCAACAATGAAGAAGGGTTTCTTTCTCCCCACAACACTGGCAGCACTTATTATTGGTTGATTTCATGATAGCAGCCATCCTTCCTGGGGTGAGGTAGAATCTCAGCATTGTTTTCTCTGCATTTCTCAAAAGACCAGGGATGCTGCATATTTTTTTTCATATATTTATTTGCTGCTTTTAGTTCTTTGGCTGAGAAATATCTGTTCATTTCAGATGCCCATTTTTGAATTGGGTCTTTATATTTGGGGATCTGACTTTTTTGGTTCTTTATATACTCTAGATAGTAGACCTTTGAGGAACAGCTGGTAAATTTTTTTCCATATTGTAGGTTGTCTCTTAGCTCTGCTGGTGGTTTCTCTTGCAGTGCAGAAGCTTATTAGTAAGATGAGATCCCAGTTGTTGATTCTTTGTGCTAGTTCCCATGCTACTCAGGATTTGTTCATTAATTCCTTTCCGATGCCAGTGTCAGTGAGAGATCTATCTAACTTGTCTTCTCGCAAGTTTAGTGTTTCTATTTTAATATTTAGATCTTTAATCCATTTCTGTTTTAGTTTAGTGTGTGGTGAAAGATAGGGTTCTAGTTTTAGTATTTGGCAAGTTAAAACCCAGTTTTTCCAGCGACATTTATTGAAGGGGCTATCTTTCCTCGATTGAGGATGGTTGGCTCCCTTGTCAGAGATGATGAGGGGTAGCTGAGTATGTTTAGAGTTGTTTCTGCATCTTATAAACTTTACCACTGATTCTCAGGTCTGTTTCTTTGCCAGTACCACGTTATTTTTGTCACAGTGGCTTTGTAGTATAGTTTCAAGTTGGGCTTATTATACCCCCTGCCATGACTCTGTTGCCTAGAATTGCTTTTGTTATTCTAGGTCTCTTCTGGTTCCAGATGAACATTTGGATTTTCTCTAGTTTTGTGAAATATGCTGTTGAGATTTCAGTCAGGATTGCATTGTATCTGTATAGCAGTTTTGGATGTGTGGCCATTTTCACTATATTGGTTTTTCCTACCAGCAACAAGGGAATGCCTTTCCATTTTCTTATATCCTCTTCTATCTCTTTTTTCAGAGAGCTGTAGTTCTCAATGTAGAGGTCTTTTGCTTCCTTTATTTGATTGATTCCTTGATATTTCATATTTTTGGATTTTATGGTGAAAGGGATTTTTTCACTAATTTCTCCTTCAGTGAGTCTGTTATTTGTGTATGAGAAGACGATTGATTTTTGAGTGTTGACCTTGTATCCAGCTACTCTACTGAATCTGTCAATTAAGTCTAGAAGTCTTTTGTCAGAGTTTTTTCAGTATTCTATGTAAAGTATCATATCGTCAGCAAATAATGACAGTTTAACTTCTTCCTTTCCTATCTTTATTCCTTTTATTTCTTTCTCTTGTTTAATTGCTGTGGCTAATGTTTTCAAACCTATACTGAGTAGGAGTGGTGACAGTACACATCCTTGTCTTGTTCCTGATTTTAGCATGAAGTTTTTTGACCATTTAGTATGATGCTGGCTGTTGGTTATTCGTAGATATCCTTTATCAAGTTGAGATAAAGACCATCTTTTCCAATTTTCTGCAGTAGTTTATATCATGAATGGGTGTTGAAGCTTGTCAAATGCTTTTTCTGCATCTATTGAGATAATTATATGTGTTTTGTCCTTGACTCTGTTAATATAGTGTATTACATTTATTGATTTACATATGTTGAACCATTCTTCCATCCCTGGGATTAATCTGACTTCGTCAAAGTTTATGCTCTTCTTGATGACACTCTGAATTCTGTTTGCCATTATCTTATTGAGAATTTTTCCTTCTATGTTCATTAGGGAGATTGGCCTGTACTTCTCTTTTTTGGTTGGATCTTTCCCTGGTTTTGGAATCAAAGTAACACTTGCTTCCACAAATGAACTTGGAAGTATTGCTTCACTTTCAATTTCATTAACGAGTTCAAAGAGTAGTGGCAATAGTACTTCTCTAAATGTCTTGTAGTATTCATCAGTGAAGCCATCAGGACCTGCACTTTTCTTTGTTGGTAAATTTTTAATTATGTTTTCTATTTCACTGATTGTAATTGGTGTATTTAGAATTTTTGTATCTTCTTCAATCAACTTTGGTAATTCATAAGTATTATAAATCTGTCCATTTCTTCTGTGTTTTACATTTTATTAGAGTACAGGTTCTCAAAGTAGATACTGATGGTCCTCTTGATTTCTGCTGGATCTGTTGTTACTTCACATTTTTCATTTGTAATTGCATGGATTTGAGCCTTTTCTTTCCTTTTTTTGATAAGGTTGGCAAAGGGATTATTAATTTTATTTATTCTTTTGAAACAACAACTCTTCAATTTGTTGGTTTTTCTGTATTATCCTATTAGTCTCCATTGCATTGATTTCTGCTCTGATCTTTATAATTTCTTGTCTTGTATGAGGTTTGAGTTTGTCATGTTCTTCTTTTTCTAGGAGATTGTGGTTCAGCATTTAGGTTGTTTGTTTGTGCTCACTCTGATTTCCTAGTGTGGGCATTCACTGCTATGAATTTCCCTTGTAGCAATGGTTTCATTGTGTCCCATAGATTCCCATATGTTGTACTGACATTATCATTATTTATAAAAAAGTCTAATTACTTCTTTAATTTCCTCTGTGACCTATCAGTTGTTGAAGAGAGTGTTATTCAATTCCATGTGTTTATGAAGTTCTTACAGTTTCTTATGCTATTGATCTCCAGTTTAATTTTGCTATGGTCTGATAATATACACAGAATAACCTCAATTTCTTTGCTCATAATTAAACCTGTTCTATGAGCTAGTATGTAGTCTATTTTGGAAAATGACCCATGTGCAGCCAAAAAGAATGTATATTCTGATTTTGTCTGGTGAAACACTCTGTAGACTTCTATTAAGTCCATTTGTTCAAAAGCTTGGTTCAGTTCGAGTATTTGTTGTTTATTTTTTGTCTAGATGATCTGTCTGTTTGGGACAGTGGTGTATTGAGGTCCCCCACTACAATTGTATTAGTGCTTATTTGGTTTTCTTTGTCTCATAATATTTGTTTTATATAGTTGGGGGCGTTAGTATTTCATGCGTATATATTTATGATTGTCATCTCTTCCTCTTGGATTGTTCCCTTTACAAGGATGTAGTGACCTTCTTTGTCTCTCTTAATTAGTTTTGGCTTGAAATTTACTTTGTCTTCAAATAAGATAGCTACCCCTGCTTTTTTCTGGGTTTCTGTCACACTGGGAACTGTTTTCAATCCTTTTACTTTCAGTCTATGAGTTTCTTTTTGAACAGGTACATTTCATGTATACAGAATATTATACTGTTGGATTTTTCCTTCTTAATCCATTCTGCCAGTCTGTTTCTTTTGATTGGTGAATTGAGGCCATTAATGTTGATGGTTATAACTGATATGTACTGACTTATCCTTTTCAAGTTATTGTCCTTTGGTTGGTTCCTTTTTATTTTGCCCCCTCTCCCTTTAATTTCTTGTCTTGTCTGATGAATTTGCTCTGCTGGGCCTCATGGAGTTAGGACCTTCATAATTTTTTTCAAGAATATCATTGAGAATTGTTTGGAGTGCTTGTTTGGTATTTATGAAGTTTTTCAGGTGTTTTTCTCATGATAATATCTCATTTCCCCATCAGTTTTGAAAGATAGTTTTGCAGGATACATCACTCTAGGTTGGAGGTTATTTTCTTTTAGGGCTTGAAATATCTCACTCCAAGCTCTCCTTCACTTGAGGGTTTGTGTTGCAAAGTCCGCTGAGATTCTGATAGGCTTCTTTGCATGTGATTTGTTTCATATCTCTAACTGGTTGTAGTGTTTTATTCTTCTGTCGGGCTTCTGAGATCTTAATTATTATATGTCTAGGTGTAGATTATCTTTGATCATGACTAGTTGGAATCTTATATCTTATCTGCATGTCAAACTGTTTTGCTCTGGGAAGTTTTTGGTCATTAATACTGTGAATAGTTTTTTATGTCATGTGTACTTTCTCCTGCTTTTTGTGGACTCCTATCAGTCTTATATTATTCTTCTTTGCATCATCTAGGAGTGGTTGAACTGATTTCTCATGGTCCCATACTATTTTTAACAGATCTCTCTTTTCGTGGTCACTGACCACCATCCTGTCTTCTATATCTGATATTCTGTTTTCAGATTGGCTCAGTCTGCTGTGCATGCTTTCAATAGAGTTTCTAATCTCCTGGATATCTGATCAAATCCATGTCATGGATAACATTTCTTTCCTATGTCATTCATACTTTCCATGTCTATCCTGTGCTTGGCATTCATGGTTTTCATCATGGTCCTGAATTCATCTATTTTTTTTTATCTGTTTCTGTTCTAGAGTCTTTCTCTAATCATGTCTTTCATGCTGCTCATCATTTCTGTAGTTATCTCGGAAATAATTTCTGTATGGAATATTTGTACAGCCTCATTCATTTGTTTTGTTATTTCCTGTGCTATCAGTTCAGGTTGTCCAGGTGGCTGATTATCACACTTTTCCACCTCATTAGCCCCAGAATTTGCCTTTGGTGGGCTGGAAGTCTGGGTTTATGCCTTGCTTAATTGTCTTCTCATTTCTATTTTTGTTGTTGGTACTCTCCTTCCTTTAATCCTGGGTTGATACTTCAATATTGATTATTGTAAGTATCTTTGTTGCTTGTGTTTAGAACCATTATGGAATGATTACTTCTCAGAGGTGTCTTCCAGATATAGCTGGTCTTTAGGTATTGGGTCTCTAATGACTCTGGGACAATCTCATTTTCATCATACCAGGAAGGACAACTGATTAAATTAATCACAACACGTTAGCCCAAGTGATACAAATCAGCAACACAGTAGCATTGAGCACAGCTTAGATAAATGACAATTTTGTTAGTTATTAATCTATCACCTTTAATAGAGTGAATCAAAATTGAAGACCATCTCAAAATATGTTTATATTGAATAAACTGTTCAATATAGCAACTTTACCCTTTGGGATGGTGACTTAGTAGGAGTCAGGGAGGGAGGGATAGGTACATAGAAGGATAGGGAAAGGTTAGAAATGAATCCAGAGGACACAGGAAGATCATGCAAACTCAAGGAAACTGTTGAAGACAAGAGTAAAAGACAGAATGAAAGAACAAAGATGAGAACAGAGCAATCTAACAGCATTAGGGAGGCCAGAAACTGTATTTACTTTCCTTTAAATCTAATGACAATTGAGAGAAGGAAAAAGAGAAGAAAGGAAAAAGAAAGAAATCTGAATTAGTGGCAGAATAGGAACAAAAAGGGAGATGAAGAAGAATGTGGGAGGGCAAGAGAGTGAGTGTGAGAAGAGAAAGAAAGCAAAGAAAAAGAAAAAGAAGGAAAAAATAGAAAAATTCAAAAGGAGTAGAAAAATAAAGATTAAAAGTTAAAAATAAGAGAAAAATAATTTTGAAAATAACAAATAAAAGATAAAAATGAAGGAGGGACTCCTTCTCTGCTGTCATAATAGGCAACATGGGCAGCAGTGTGCAGACATTAGTCAGTTAGTCTCAGCAAGCCAGTAACAGACCTGTGAGATTCAGGTTGACATCTGGCTGCAAGTCCCAAGTAGAGGTCCCTGACTTCCTGTAGGGTTGAACTCTGCAAGGTTCTACTGCAGTTTCCAGCTGCCCTTCCCCTTAAGATAGTCCAGGTTCCAATGGGAGGTGGTGATCCCTCCAACTTAACAGTTACAGTGGTCTCCTGTGCCTTTATTGCAGAGATTCTCTTCACTTTTCCAATGGACTTCAATTTTTGTGAAAGAGGCCCTCTTTCTGTTGTTCACTTCTGTTCTATCTTGTGGAGCTCAGGACAATAGCCTTTATGACCCCCTGGGCCTCTGTAATGTGGAACCAGGTAGCAGCAGAGCCAGGAGGCCAGAGGAACGGGGTGTGGGGACACTGGGCCTTGCAGGCACCAGCAGCTAAGCTGGTCGCATTGTGCAGAGCATGGGGATGGAGTGGGGGCTCCAAGCCATGTCGCGATGCCTCCGGAGTGTGGAACCAGGTACCCATGGAGCCAGAAGGCCAGAGGGGGCTTGGGTGGTCCTGAATGCACACTGTGTGGCTCTGCTAGTCGCTCACAGGTGGGGTCATTGTGTTACTTTCTTAAACAAGGGTTGAAACCACTGTCTTAAAATATTTGCTGGCATTTAAAAAATTCCATTAATATCATCTCTATAGGTAGTAGCATAGAAATATTTAATAATATTTGCATTAGCATTAATGTTATCTAGAGATCTGAAGTCACCTGAGAAACTTGAGTCCTCATTATCTTTCCATGATTCCATTCTCTTGCTCTCCTGTTCTCAAAGGAATGTGTAGTCATGAAAATTATGGGTAGATTTCCAGGTAAACATTGATTTAGGTATCCACAGGCAGTTTTCTTAAAAAAAAAAAACTCATCTAAACTGTGTATGGCAATACACCTATTGCCCCTCAAATTGCATCCACAAATGTATCTTCCTTTAACTATTGTACAGCATTATGAGAGAGGGAGAGAATTTACCTTGTAAATTAATTATTATGAGAATTTTTTCAAAATTCTTGTGTCTCTCTACTGTCACTCATGAAAATTGGCATATCATATGTTGAAGTGGATATTTTTCTTATTTCCAACTAAAACTACATGTAAATTTTTCCAAAAATTTTCCAAAAAATCAGTCATTATCACTTACAACCACTTAGTCTTGAGAAATACCTTCAAAATATCCCTGCTGTCACCATTTGCAGCAGTGGTGGAGCCTGTGCAAGGGAATGGGACTGAAAACATGAGCATTTTAGTCCTGTGTCATTGACCTGAAACAATTGACAGAATGTGTGAGAATCTTTCTATGGTCACACTGCTTGATGAAAATGAGGAGAATAATATTCTCCATATTTGGCAACTAATGGGTGTTTCAAACTTATATTTAGTCATTGTGAGATTTTGCTTTAAAAATAAGTATTTACACCATTATACAAGTAGTGAGTTAACTGAAAATTAAATATATCAATCTGCATTTACTTAGTGCAGGTATCTAGAATGACATGAAGTTCTGTAATGCTTCTCAGCCTGAGGAAATTGTTTACCTGCTCCTTTCTCTTGGTTCTTTTTTTTTAACCCATAAATATATCTGCTCTTTTTGAATAATTCACATAGATTCAATTAAATGGATTATAGGGCCAGTGTTTCCATGACATGGATACAAATAGAAGCTATTTTGTCTTGTCTCTATATCTATGGGACATTTGTGAAAGGAAAGAACATGAAGGTAAATACCTTCACATCACGCTGATTAAAGATGATTGTTGTAGCTCACAGAAGGGTCCTTTCAACATTTAACAGAGGCTTTTATTTCTGATGCCTCCTCTGTGCCAAAGAAGGTACAGACTATGAGAAATCAGATGTGAAGTACATCATTCTTCTCCAAACATATACATATAATTACACAAACACAAAAACAATATGTTCTACAACAGAAATAGAAAAAGAAAAACTGTAGGTCATCAGGATATAATTGGTATGAAGATTATTTTATTGCTAATAATAATGTTAGGTAAGTGTTATTTTGCTCAATTTTATACATATAAAGCATCCTTTACGTGTATAAACCTTAGTGAATTTGTTTCAATTAGAAATCCACACCAATGACAATGCTCTCTCAGAGACATTAAAAACCTGCCCTGCATCACAGAAATAATAGGTGGAGCTGAAAGAATTATAAAATAAATTGAAAGATGCTGTATAGTGCAGTAAAGTTTTTCATTGTTTTCCAATCCCCGTAAAAATTTAAGCAGATGTTCAGAGTTGATATCCAAAATGCTTCAGAGATACATTTTTAACTCTCTCATTTCCTAAAGGAAAAGAAACCAAGACATGATATTTCTCCATTTGAGAATGTGTGAAATAACTGCAAGCATGGAAAGGGTGTGAGAAGCAGCAAGGACATTCTGCAGTGGTTACAAGAAAGGAATCTGTGGTGAACAGTCAAGGGAGTTCTCTCAGAGATCTTTGCCTGCCATCTACATCCATCTATGTTGGATCCAGCTGGGGCCAGGTATAGAACCACTGAAAGTAAAGGCAAATTGGGCAAAGACACTATTCCTGAAGTGACAGAAAAGTGAAATGTCTGTTTTAAGAGGACAACCTGCTAGAACTATTTCTCTGCAATGCCCTATGTCTCTGATCAGCCCAATTAAACTGAGTCATTTTTTAAACCTAACAACCTAATGCAGGTTTCAATAAAATAGCAGACTGTCTTTTTCTATAAGCAATAACAATGTGGGCACTTACAGCTAGAGGAAGAAAACTCACATGAAACAAAACATGCTACATAGAAAAAGTTTCTCAGTTCCTGGGATACAGGAAGCCCTCAGTGCCAGATTGTGATGATAGCCTGTCCTCCTCTTCAACATCTTCTTCCTTACTGTCACATTCCTAATCCTTTTGGAATGATTAGGACACACTGGAGGAAACATTTTCTGCTGTTATGAGTGAGACATCAATGCAAAGTATAAACAAGTTGTGTAGAAAGCAAATCTGAGATAATAATTTTCCTTTCCACACTACAACCAAACGCAAAATTTCCATTCCTTGTAACTGACATTTTTCATATTTGTACTTTCAATTTGATTATTACAAGCTGTTGTATTTGTCCTCATGTTAGTGAAATAATACTTTCAAGGATTCTTCTATATCCACAGGTCCCTCTGAATTTACTGGGTGATGCTGTTTCTCTGCTGGGTCATGGTCAAGGAGAGCAGATCTAAAGAACCTCAAATGTCAGGTGCCCAATAAAGTCATAGTCTCTGTCCTCAGACTGAAATTAATACAAAATCAGATAGGAATGCCCTGATTCAGGCAACAAGAGAGCCTGGAACATGGGTATGCACCTCACAGGACTGTAGTCACTAAAGGTCTTGAGGCTGATTATTGATTACTCTGTGAACTTTGGGGCTCAGTCCACATAACTCATAATTAGCCAAATTGGTCCATGCCATCCCAGCCTCTAAGGATCTCCTGACATCAAGGGCAAAAAGAGATAAAAAGAAAATAAGTGTCCATAGGACACTTTTGATATTCTTCCTCTACTCATGTAAAGCTACCATGTCCAAATCACTGCTATTATTTTTATATAATTATTAAATATCATTCTGCCTTTATTTCATTTGTAAATAAAATACACATAACAAAAAACTTGAAATTTTCACCTTTGTTTTTGGGGGGGGGGGTTTTTTGGTACTAGGGATCAAACTTGGGTCCTTGTGCTTGTGCAGCAGGTGGTGAAACCACTGAGCTAAATCCCCGGCCCTAAATTTTCACCATATTAAGCACACACTGCAATGACTTTAACTCTGTTTGCATTCTTTTTTTCATTGTTCATTTAATTTTTTAATTTTTAAAATTTTATTCTATTAGTACAAGTTTGCATTCCATGAAGTTTACATTCATCCTGGGGAGTGGGTATAGGTACACAATAGTTTGGGCTTTTTAAAATCTCTTTCCCACCCACTTTCCTTCCTCTGCCTCTAAATTCTCTTTTCTCATTTTCATTCTTGTTTTTATTATTTTTAGTTCATATTAGTGACATATAATGTTTACATTCATTGAGTTTATTAGGTTCCTGTACATGGCAAATCATAATTTTACTCCCTTCCCTTTCCCCTTCCTCTTTCCCCTCTTCTTTGGAGTCCTGAACTCTTGCCTATTTATAAAAGATCTATCTCCATGTCTAAGCTCTATCCAACCTTTATTGTGCTCTTTGTTTGTAATTTGCTTTAGTCAAATGAGAGATACCATATGGTAGTTAAGCTTGTCTTATTTACTTCAGGCTATACTACATTTTCGTTGTGTCCTTTTTCTTATGTTTGAAACATATCCTTCTTTGTAGCCAAGTATTTTTCCATTATATATATAGACATTACATTTTCTTTATCCATTCTTCTGTTGACGTGTATACAGGCTGCTTCCAGGATTTAGCTATCATGAATTGTGCTGCTATAAACATCAGTATGCATGTATTGCTGCATATGATGTCTTTAGCTCTTTGGGGAAGATATCTAGAGATGGAATAGTTGTGTCTTTGGAATTTATAATTTTATTTCTTTAAAAATCCCCATACTGATTTCTGTAATGGTTGTATTAATTTACATTGCCACCAATGAATTTAGAGAAATGATTTTAGTATTTGTCCATTTAATCTGATGTTAGCCATTGGTTTGTCAGAAATAGCTTTTATCAACATTAGGTATGATCCTTCTACACCTGTTTTCTTTAGGGTTATTATTATGAAGGGCTGTTGGGTTTTGCCATAAGCCTTTTATGCATCTATTCATATGATTACATAATTTTAGTCCTTGCTTCTGTTCATGTGATGAATTACATTTATTGATTTGCATGTGTTGTACATCTTTGCACCCCTGGAATGAAAACTACTTGATCATGATGCATAATCATTGGTGCTTCATTATATTTGATAATATCTTACATCTATGTACATTAAGGTGATTGATGTCTAATTGTCTTGTTTTTAGTTGGACGTTGATCTGGTTTTGGGGTCAGAGCAATACTGGCTAGCATAAATAATTTGGAAGCACTCTATCCCTTTCCATTTCTTTGAAGAACGCGAGTAGTATTGCTGCTATAACATCCTTAAAGGCTTTGTAGGATTCCACAGTGAATCCATGAGGTCTGTGTTCTTTTTCATCGGAGGATTTTTAATTATTATATATATTTCATTGTTTTTTATTGGATCATTTTGCATTTTTTGTCTTCTTGGATTTGCTGTGGTAATTTGCATGAGATAGGAATCTGATCATTTCTTCAAGATTTTCTAATTTGCTGGAAAACAATTTTTTATAGAAGTTCCTAATTATCTTCTGGATTTTGACAGTGTTTGTTGTGATTTCATTTTTCTTATCTCCAATCGCATTGATGTGAGTCTTTTCTGTCTTTCTCTTGGTAAATTTGGCTAAAGGTTTTTCTATTTTGTTTATTCTTTCAAAGAACAAGCTCTTTGATTTGTTGATTCTATGTATTTTTTCATTGATTTCTTCTCTAGTTTGCATAATTTTCCTCCATAATTTTGATTTGGGCCTGGATTATTGTTGTTTCTCAAATATCTTAAGGTTCCTAACAAGATTATTTATTTGAACTCCCTCGGTTATCCTGATGTGAATATTGTTTACAATAAACTTCACTCTTTGGACTGCTTCAATCTAGTGTGTTGTACAGCCATTTTATTATGTTCCAGAAATTGTTTAATTTCGTCTTTGGTGAAATTTCTTCTACTGGGTGTTCAACAGTGTATTAATAAATTTCCAGATGCTTCTAAATTTTCCGTGTTTCTTTTGTGGTTGATTTCTATATTTATTGTATAGTGGCCTGACAGTAAACATGGGGCCATTTAGAGTCTTTTATATTTATTTAAGCAGGCTTTGTGGACTAGTATGTGATCCATTTTGAAGAAAATGCCATGTGCTCCAGAAAAGAATGTATGCTCTGTCTCAGTGTATTGGATTACTCCATAGATATCTAGTAAGTCCAGTTATTTAAGGATATGGTTTAGTCTGATATTTCTTTATTAAGTTTTTAGTTGATCTATCGCTTTGTGAAAGTGGGGTATTAAGATCCTTGGCTATGATTATGTTAGTATTTATTTGATTTTTGAATATTCAGCAGTATTTGTTTTATGAAGATAAATGCTCTAGTATTCAGTGCAGAAATATTTATGTAAGTTACCTCTTCTTGCTGGACTACTCCCTTAACAAGCGTGTAGTGCCCTTCTTTGTTGCTTCAAATCAGTTTTAGCTTAAGCTTACATTTTCTTAGATGACAATTGCTACTTCTGCTTGTTTTGGGGATCTAGGTGCTTGAAGTATTGTTTTCCATCCTATGAATTTTAATCTTTGAATATATTTTTGTATTATATGAGTTATTTGAATGCAACAGATGTTTTGACTCTGTTTTGTGATCCAGCCTGACAGTCTGTATCTTTTAATTGGAGAGTTGAGGCCATTAACATTGAGAGATGTTACTGAGAGGTGCTGATTAATTATTATCATTGCACTCTTTCTCTATTGGTGACTCTCTTTTCTTTTTCTGTCATTTTAACTGCTATTATTTATCCATAGCCCTTGCTTGATTTTTCACTCCATCTGGGTTTTTAGCTTTATTGGTTTTGTCATTTCTGACTAGGATATTCCTGAGTATTTTCAGGAGTGCAGGTTTAGTATTAATAAATCTTTTGTGTTGTTCTCTTTCATAAAAGTTCTTTATTTTTCCATCTATTTTGAAGGAACATTTTGTTGGGTATGTTAATCTGGGTTGGAAGTTGCTTGCTCTTAGGTCTTGAAGTACTACACTACAAGCTTTTTCAGCCTTTAATGTTTGTGTTGAGATGTCTGTTATAATTCTTATGGTTTTACCTTTGTATGCGATTTTTGTGGTTTTTGTCTGAACACTTCTAGAATTCTGTTTTGTCACATCTGGCAGTTTAATAATGATATGTATTGATGAGCTTTATTCATTTCAGTTGTTTGGTGTTCTGGAAGCCTCACTTGCATTTATGTTGAACATTGTTTTCCATATTTGGGAACTTATCTGCTATGATTTCTATAAACAAATTAATAATCCTGTCTGTGTTACCTTCTAGCTTCCTCTGACTCCAATTAGCCTTAGTTTAGTGTTCTTGTGTTGTCTCAGAGCTGCTGGGTAATTTAGTTTGTTCTTTCATTTTTTTGTAGCTCCTCTGAGTCTTTCCTCATAATTTACCAGTATTAGCTCAATTGTAGACATTCTGTCCTCACATTGTTCATCTAAGCAATTTATGAATTCTATAGTTTTTTTATCTCAGGTATTACTCTCTGATACCTTTTCATTGATTCTATACCTGTAGTGGATTTGTCATTTATGTTATGGGCAACTCTTCCATTTTTTAAATTAATATCCACATGGTGCATTTTGTGTGATAATTCCATACACTTTTGGTTTATTTTCTCTTTGAACTCACCGAGTTCCTTCATTTCTTCTTTTAACATTTTGTAGTCTTCTGCCACCTGTTACTAACTTTCCTGTCCATTTGTTCCCACTTAATCTGTCTTTGGAGCATTGGGAGACCTTGGGGGTCTCTTGTTGCCTTGTTTTTCCATAATCCTGTGTATATGTGCATTTTTTAAAATTCTAACCCCTCTTTTTATTTATTTTTTTTTGGTTCTGTAGTTCTACGTCTGGTACAATAGGGACAGCTTATATTTTATATGAAGTAGTTTAGTAAGATACTGCATTCCTGTTATGTATTTTCAGGCTTTATATGTCCAGAGATAGTAGTTACCACTTCTGTTATTTAATTTAGGTGATTTGGACTCTGTCTCTGTGTTTTGCTGAAAGAATTACTTCTGGTTATAACAATATCAAGAGCTCTGATCATACATCACTTATATAAGATAGATCTTGTATTTATTCTTTCACACTTTATCAACACTCTATACAAACAATGTACACTTATCATCAGTAATTGTTTTAGAATGTGGCAGAAGTGGAGGGAAGAGATTGAAGGGTTGGAGAAAGGAGTGCAAGTCTGTTATGGGGGAGATCAGTAGGGGTGTAAATGATAGGTGAAAATTTTTGATATATGGTCAGATTCTGTTGAAATACTTCTATTTGTGTCAAAGGGTTAGTGTTGAGTGCATTAAGAAGATGTTTAAGGAGTCAGAATGAGATATAGGAGGAAGAGGGTGTATTTTTAAATACAAGAAAGATATTTGGCTGTCCCAAACTGTTGACAAGTTTGTGTATCTGTTATGTGGAAAAGAGGTATGGGAGAACAGAAGTTTAGCTAAGATACTGAAGAGCCAAAGATGTAGGATGGACAAGGATAGAGCATTAATACAGGAGAAAATAGGAGTGAAAGAGAGAAGGAAAAAGACAAAAAGACACAGAGACAGAGAGAAACAGAGCAGATACAGCAAATGAAAAATTTGAGAGGAGGAGTTTTACGTTAGGAAAAGGAATCAAAAATAGGAAAATAGTACTGTTGTGGGAGATTGAGTTGACAAAAGTAAACAGGAAAATTAGAAATAGAGAATTTAGACAGCAACTAAATGGAAGCAAAATGAAGGAAGGAAGAGGAGCAGGAGGGGGGGAGAAACAGAAGAAGAAACCAAAAACTTAAACAAAATAAAACACTAGAAAACCATATCTGAGATCCCATCCAGAGTCCCACCCCGAAAACAGCACCCTGGGTGTGCAGACTCCAGCCAGGGAACTGCCCACACAACATAATCTTGGGCTCACGGGCCCCAGCCAAAGGCACACAAGGTAAACAGTTGCACAGGTTAATAGGCCCTGGCTATATGTCCTCCCCAGGAGATAGCATCTGTAAGCATGTTCAGACCCTAGCCAGAAACCGACCAAGACACCAGTGGCTTGGCAGCACAGACCCCAGCCAGAAGACCACCCAGACAAGAGTAGCTTGAGCACACAGGCCCCAGGCAAAGGCCCACCAAGAAAACAGCTGCTCAGTTGCATAGAACCCAGCCAGAAAGCCTTGCAGATACCATCTAAGGGCTCTCAGTTTCCAGCCAGAATCCTGCCCAGAAAACAGTTCAGCACAAAAATAAAGTAAGCCATCATTTTGAACCCAGGAACTGGCCCAGTGGTGAGCACCAGAGAGAAGGCTTCTCTGAGTGTTGTTGAGAATTGAAGCCCACTGGGCGAGCAAAGAGTCACCTCAGAAAAGTGCAACAGAATGCATTGGTTGGAATGAGAAGACACCTAAACAAGACACAAAACCAGACTTACATATCACCAAAGGCAACACCAAGGGTAATCAAGATGAAACAATCTGAAACTCAAACAACTGGTCTCCCTGAATGGGCAAAGAAAGAGGATATGGAAAAAATAAAATCAGAAATTATTTATCAGATAATTTAAAAGCTTGTGTCCATAGTGAAGGGCATGATCAATAAATCTAGAGCAGTCATGCATGAAAAATAGAGGAGCTGAGGAACATGATGGAATCCAAGCATAGGAAACAAATTGAATCCATAAAAATATATGTGAACAGATATCTAGGAGATTAAAAACTCCATGAAAGTTTACACAGCAGAATGAGCCAATGTGAGGAGAGAATATAAGACGTAGAAGACCAGATTGTGATTAGTGAAGAGGAAAATAAAAATTTATTAAAAATACCAAGGAACCATGAAAAAAGCCAGGGCCTTAAGAGTTTCTTCATTTCCAATGTTATCAACTAGATTCAAGAGGGTTTATGATCAGAATAGCAATCATAGGGGCCGGGGATTTAGTTCAGTGGTTTCGCCACCTGCTGCGCAAGCGCAAGGATCCGAGTTAGATCCCCGGTACCAAAAAAATAAAAAATTAATAAAAGAATAGCAATCATACATATTATCGAGCTATGGTAGACTACAGGATCAAGAAAGAGATGTCTTATACAGCAGATATTTCACTGATATTGTATGATTAAATACAACTGTATAAAAATTTATAAGGCTTTTTATCATTTATTATTTTTATGGACATATGCAGTGTACACTAATCTACATTTGTGGTAATTATGTCCAAAGATTATGTGCATGTATCTGAACCTGTGATATATAAATTTGAATGGAAAAAGACAAGGATAAAGGTTTCATATTGAATAGTTTATACCCAAAATTTATGCAAAATTTGTATACAAAGGCGGATTGATCTCTTACATCTTGGAAGATGAAATTAGAAAGAAAAAAAATAAAATTCATTATTTTTTAGCACAATGGCTCAAAACAAAGGGAAGAGAATTAAATTTAATTTAATTTTAAGAAAATGCAGCCTTAGATTTTATAGTATTTGAAGACACCTTAATCAAGGAAATATGTAGCATTTTATGAGTATTCAATATGGAATATTTCAATGCTTTTGAATTTTTTTCCAATAGAATCATATTTTCTTAAAGATGGATGACTTATCTACCATCTATTCTTTTTGGAAAAAGATTCCTACATTTTATTTTGATCAAGGACTTCAGAACTCTATGTCCTTTGCTTACACTGTATAATAGAGTATGAATAAAGTAAGAGTGTATAGAGGAGGTGAAAAACAAACCATCCAACAATAGAGCAATTCTGCTGAAGTTTGTGGATCTCTGGTAGGAATTCTTTGCTCATTAATACTTGAACTCAGATTATACGCAGAGTTTTGTGTGATATTTTTTCTTTCATTTTTTCAAAGAAATTAATTTAAATGTACTCAAGCAACATGGAAGGACATAATCTCACACATGTCTAGAGTTCTACCTTATCCTCTTCTCAGAGGATCAAGACTGGCAGCCCATACTTTTTGGTTTGTTCCTGTGCATGTGCCTGATCACAGTGCTCAGGAACCTGCTCATCATGCTGGCCATCAGCTCTGACATCCACCTCCGCACCACCATGTACTTCTTCCTCTCCAACCTGTCCTTGGCTGACATCTGTTTCACCTCCACCACCATTCCAAAGATGATTGTGGACCTCTCAACTCACAGCAGGGTCATTTCCTATGGGGGCTGTCTGACACAGATTTCACTTTTTATCCCTTTCACATGAGTGGATGACATGCTTCTGACTGTCATGGCCTTTGATCATTTTGCAGCCATCTGCCACCCCTTGCATTATGCAGTCATTATGAACCCTCACAGCTGTGTCTTATTACTTTTGCTGTCAGTCTTTGCTAGCCTTTTGGATTCCCAGGTGCTCACTTTAGTTGCCTTACAATTTACCTGTTTCGAAGATGTGGAAATTGCTAGTTTCTTTTGTGACCCTTCTCAACTCCTTGAACTTTCATGTTCTGATATCTTAATCAAAAATATAGTCACATATATGGTTGTTATCCTATTTGGATGTTTTCCCATATCAGAGATCATTTTCTCCTACTATAAAATTGTTTCTGCACTTCTGAAAAATCCTATCATCTGGGGGGAGATACAACACATTTTCTCCCCGTGGTTCTCATCTGTCAATTGTTTGGTTATTTTATGGTACAAGCCTTGGAACGCATCTTGGTTCATATGCATCATATACTCCCAGAAATGGAATGATGGCCTCACTGACGTACACTGTTGTCACCCCTATGCTGAATCCATTTGTCTACAGCCTGAGGAACAGGGAAATCAATAGCACTGTGAAGAGGCTCCACCTTTGGGAAATCTATTCACTCTACTATTTATTTGCGATGTAGTTTAGAAAATGTAGCAAAAAAGAAAATCCAAAACTTATCTGTAAATATCTCCCCCTTTGTTTTATTGTTTCTGAAGTTTAACGACTTTAACTCTATGTGATGTTTCATTGCATAATCAAGGGAGTTCAAAAGGTAGTATTTAGTGTTCCTCATGCAGGTACAAATTTCAGTTGTAAAAGTGAAAAATTTCTGGAGATGGACAAGAGTGATGGTTGCACAAATAGTATTATAATATATGTAAACAAAATCTGCACTTAAAACCACTTAAAATGATTACCTGTAGATAAGTGAATCTTTCCTCAATGAACAATGAAAATAAAAAACTGACTTGGTTTAATAAGGAAAAACACTAACAAAGAGAATAATATTCTTAAGACTTCTTTTGTGTAAAGGAAGAGCCCAGAATTTTTTGTGACATTCATTTTTTTTAACATCCATTGAATTTCAAATATTGTAAGATTAGAAAATATTTACCAATATGGATAATTATAGCTGTTTTGTGCTTTGGATTTCAAGGTTATGTGATATGACATAACCAGTCAATTCTTCAAATGTTTGTTTGACAACTTGAGATATCTCTATCTCCCTTTTCATGGTCATCTAAAACAGGAAGCTCATATTTGACACTGTTCATAACTATTCTCTGGGCTGTCCTTGAGTTTTTTCTGGTCCTCATGGAGATGGGGAGTGTGGGATGTATTTGGACATTGCAGGGTAGATACACAGCCTAACTTAGAAAGTAATGGATGGAGGATGAGACTGTTGAAAACATTACTTCTCATCATGAAGACATATTTGAAAGTTTGGATGGTCAGATGGGATGATAAGTTTGTGCACACTGTCAGATAAGAGGACTGTAAAAAGGTATGAACTTGATTACTATGGGAAACCCAAAATCACAGTCAAAGTTTTCCTTTCCTCCCACAATGGTCCTGCTTCTTATAGACATCTAAACTATGATACCACACTCTAGGTGTCAGTGAACTATTTCCTCAGCATCCCAAAAGAATTATGGTAGAGATGAAGAGGACAATGGGGAGGATAAAAATAACCATAATGTCATGAAGCAATAACTGAAGATTTCCTTAATGGCAGCATCTAACTTATGTATTCTATGTAATTTATTTCATTTTATCTGTACAATATTCCTGAGTAAAAGCTCCTGTATTATTATTTTAAAAGGAAACAAAAGCAATGCATTCTTGTATAATTAACTACAAGTGGTTGGGTAGAATAATAGTGAAGAAATATTTACATGAGGCTGCTAACACAAACAGGGTATTTTACCAGGCAATAGATGGCACAAATTTCCTTTGACAATCCATGCACCCATTTCTCTTTCCAGTCTCTCCAGGAAGGACCCATTTCTTACTGTACTCTACCCTTAGGCATCCCAAGTAGATCACTGTGGGAAGAGGAGTGAAAACTGATTCATCTACTTTAGGAAGGATATCTAACTTAAGAAGTAAAGATCAAAGATTGAGAAGGTCTAAAATGATTAGTCTTGATCTCATGCCTGCCTCCCTACTCCATGCTTTCCTTGAAGCTCTCTATGTCCTGTTCTTCTCTTACAAAACATCCTTCTCAACTTTTATAGCATAAATCAACTCAGGTTAGATTTCTCTCCAACTATGAAAACTGAAAAAAGTGTAAATTTCCCATAGATATATGTCCTGTAGACATAACAGCCTTTGTTGGAAACTGTATAATGGTTAATAAAATTATGTGTGGATCCCACACAGAGCTTGAGAATTTAATTCAGAATCTTTTCCCCACTGCTTACTAGTATATAAAGTGTGACAGGTTGTTTTTACCTGTGATATCTGAGTTGATTTTTAGTTTATATTACTATATTAATAATTGATTAAACATATAATGGATGCTCCTTCAATTTTAATAGGTAATGAAATTCAAAGTAGATATCAGTAGAACAAATGATAAAAGGTTCAATTTCACAACATTCAAATAAAATATTCTGGTATCTCAAGTTGTCATTTTCTTTTTTATATAATGTCACATTTTGTATTTTCTTTCTGTAAATATATACATGTATTTAGAGAAAATTCATTTCTCAGTTTATATCTCTATCCTGGCACACAGGAGTAATTAAAAACAAAAATGCTCGCTAAATAATAAGTAGACCCTTCTGGCTAACAATAAGGAACACTTTTTCAGAGATCATATGAAAATTTTCATGGATATAAGATTATATACATAAAGAAAAGTATATAATATTATTAATAAGGCTGAGAAATATATTAGCATTTTGCATCATCACAGGCTCCAGTGCCCCCAACAATAAAATTTCTAGTTGTGTAGAGTGCTTTATTTGAAAAGAAAACCCACAGTAACTAAACACTTGAGATCCAACTTCCTTTATGTATGCATAGGTTGTGGAAATGGGTGATAGGTTCCATCTTTCCACCAAGTAATACGAGCAGATAGAGCTGCATAAATTTACATACATTGAATATTTATTAGCAGATAAATACCACATGTCTTACAGATTAATTTCCCAACTCTCAACCCACATTACAGTCTTCTGTAATGCAAGATGAAATGTCTTGATCAGTAATGATGCAAGGATTACTACTACGCATACCTCAGGGGAATTTTTTTTTAACTTTTTTTTCATTAAGTTTATTGGTACATTTTAGGTACATCATTGGGATCTTGTACCTTTACATGATGTATCTTGGTTCTTATTTTTTCCCCATTCCCCTGCCCTCCCTTCACCCCTCCTCCCTTCCCTATTTACAAAGACTTTGCTTCCATTTTTTTCCTTTTCTTGTATTTTTTTCTTTTCCCTCCTTTTCTTTCCCCTTGAAATCTACTTAATATAGGAGAAGAAATACTCAGATCAGAGTCCAGGAGTAAGCATCACACTTTGACTTGGCCACCCAGCAGGGGTATACCCTTGAAATAGTTCCTTAAGCTCCAAGATCTTTAGTTTCTTTTATTATATCAGGGCCGAAATGAATGAAAGCAAGTTGTCTGTGGTGTTGGTTATAACTTGGAGACAGTGATAAAACTTGGTATGGTCCTCTAATCCCCACAATTGATAAATTATGACTAACTAGCCAAAGCCCCTACCGCCCCCCACTCCTCTGGCTATATCTGGAAGACACCTCTGAGAAACAATCATTCCATAAGGGTTCTTATCTCAGGGGAATTTTTGAAACTACCTTAAGAGTAATCTAGTGTATGTCATAGGACTGATTTTTTTTTATTGGGAAAAATATAAGTGATAGTAATATGGAGTATACCACATACATTGGCATTAAAACAAACATCCTAGACTCACATAGTGTCTGGTGTCTTTCACTTGCATTAAATGAAGAGAGCCACAAGAACATTGAAAGAATAGCATAATAATAATAAAGTAACAAATTATATCATGTCCTTTCATCTCATAAAGCTGAGCAACAGTGAAAGCATTTGAAATAGCCATAAGTAGATCCCAGAGAGCCTTGAATCTACATGTGCATATTCACTAGTACATTTCAGGGCAATAGGTATATTGTAGACTGCTTATAAAAACATTAGTTAATTTCAGTGTATGCTTTTATGAAAACATTTTATGGGTACTAAAGAAATATTAAGTACATTTGAGTAAGATTTTTGAGAATCTGTTTAGGGATCCATAAGTTATTACTGATATGAGGACATCAACAGTCAGACCTACTCACCCAGTTTTTGACATGCCTTTCCTTTAGAGCTGTGTGCAAGAAAATGAAATGTAAAGATATAAAAAAATAAAATTTAGTAGATAATTATTTAAATTTGTATGAAGTATCAAGTTTGTATAATGTACCATATTTGTGCAAAATTCAAATCTGTGTAAAGCATCAATTCTGAGGCAAGCATTAATAAATGTTGATGTTTTAATATAGGTAATGGATATTTTTGACAGTAAGCTAATGCTAATAAGTTATTTTCTAAATGCAGGAAATATTCTAAGGCAGTGGTCTTCCTCCTTGGTATTAAGGAAGATCACTTAAGAATGACAAATGAATATATTAAGTATACATAGATTTCAAATTGAGGGCACAGTAACTGGGTATTTAAAATGTTCCCAATTTTATATATATAGAGAGATAGATAGATAGATAGATAGATAGATAGATAAATGAGACCAACATCTTCGATCTATGCAAAGTTGAAGTGAGTTTTTGCAAAATTCTTATAAACTATTTATGTTCTCCATTTACAGATTTTAAAAAAAAGTGCAGTTCTGTTTACATTGTTATCTTAAATTTTCCATTTGCATTTCCCCTAACTGAATCATAGTGAAAGCTGAGTAGTAAACCTGAATTGCCCCTAGGTAGCTAAAGTAAGTGCATTGGAATCTATGGGTCAGAAAATTTGAAGTGATTATCTGCTAACTATGCACAAGAAGATTAGGTATCAAATCTGGAGTTATGAGCTGTTCCTGGTGCTGAAATGCTCAATCATAAACATGAGGATTTATATTCATGAAAATGATAAAATCATATTTATATCACATTAGAGTACACAGAAAAAAAGACAAAAAATAAAAACATAAGTGTTTACACTCTAGATATTTTGCCTACAGTGAATTGGTTTTATAAAATGTATAACTAAAAGATTTATATATATATATTATATAGTATATCATATATAGTATATATATTATATAGTATAGTATATATACTATATAGCTTATATTTTAGTACTTCTAAATCATAGATGGGGCTATGATGTGTACTAATGCCACATTAGTGATCAATGATGTTATGTGATTAAATACATTGAACAAGCACATGTCGATCCAAATTTAAATTCCACCGAAAACAAGGACAGGTGGTATACATTATAAGATTTTCAAAGGAATACAAAGTATGAGTGAGAACTTAAATTCAGCAAGCAGATAGAACATATATTCACAGAATGTTTAAAACCTAGAAGATAAAGGAAACACAATCATAATTAAAATTCTAGCTGCATACTTCACATATCTTGAGAAAACAATAAAAAAATTCATTCAGAACAAGAAGAAACATAGAATAGGAAAAGCAATTCTAGGTAATAAAGACAAGGTAGATGGTATCAAAATCCCCAACTTGAAACTATACTACAAAGCTACTGTGATACAAATAGCACAGTACTGGCAAAGAAACAGACCTGAGGACCAGTGGAACAGATTAAATGATGCAGAAATAACTCCAGACACACTCAGCCACTTCATCTTTGACAAAGGAGACAAAAAATTTCAGTAGAGGAAAGATATACTCTTTAATAAATGGTGCTGTGAAAGCTGAGTTTCAACTTGCACAAGGTTAAAACTAGGCCTATATCTCTCACCATGCACTAAACTAAAATAGAAATGGATTAAAGATCTAAATATTAAAACAGAAACACTTAAATTGGCTTGAAGAGAGGTTAGATAGAACTCTTGAAGACATCGGAGTAGGAAAATATTTCATGAACAAAACCTCAGTTGCATGTGAGCTACTACAAACAATCACCAAATGGGATGTTTTCTTATTAAAAACCTTCTGCATAGCAAGAGAAACCACCAACAGTGTGAAGAGAAAAACCACAATGTGGGAAAAAATTTTACCAGGTGTTTCTCAGACAAAGGTCTACTCTCTAGAATATATAATGAACTTAAAATAATGAGACTCCCAAATTTAAAGATTGAACCCTTCTCAATTTCTTAATTTTTCCTGTTCTGATATCTTTATTGAGAATATAATAATGTATTTGGTTTTTGCCATCTGTGGATTTCCTCCTTCTTCAAGGATCTTTTCCCTTTATTATATAATTGTTTCTTCCATTCTCTAAATTCCATCTTCAGTCAGGAAGCATAAAGCATTCTCTGTCTGTGATTCTCACCTATCAGTTATTTACTTATTTTATGGCCCAAGCTATGGAGTGTACATTGTCTCAGATCTATGACATTGTGCCTGAAACAGTGCAGTGGCTTTGGTGATGTACACCTTGGTCATTCCTTTATCTACAGCCTGAGGAACAGGGACAGTAAATGTATACTAAGGAGACTCCACAGCAGAAAGCTGATTTCAGGGAGTGTGAAAACCATTTTTCAGTTGAGGTTAGAAAATGTAACGAAAGTAAAAATCTAATATTATGCCTCCTTGGTCTCATTGATTTTGTAGTCTGATAGTTTTAGTTCCTCAGTATGACTCAGTGTAGAATGGGTTAGGAGGAGGAAAGATGCGAAAATTTTAGAATGAGAAAAAACATTTAGTTTGGAGCGATGAAAAATGTATGGGAATGGAAGGCATTGAGGGCTGCACAACAATGTGAATGGGTTCTTGTCAATGAACTTTGCACATAAAATGAAAACATGGGAATTTTAATGGATATTTATCACAATAAAGAAATAGAAATAAAAGGGAAAGGGAGATGGGTATTTCTAAATATAGACCAGAGACAGCAAAACTAACACTGCATATTTTTCTCACATATATATATATATATATATATATATATATATATGTTAAACAAAGTCTCTCTGAAAATATATAATAGAAACACTGGGAAGCATGCTGGGAATGGGGTGGGAATGAAAGAATAGTGATTAGATATGAGAAATGGCCACTGTATGCACATAGAGAAATAGCATATTGATCCTATTGATATATTCAATTAGTTCATATTAATAAAAAGACAAGAAAGAAGTGAATATCAAACATAAGCTTCCTGCTCAGGAGGACGAGATAACACCCTTCAGGGGACATTTATTATTTTCTTCTTCCTTTTGAATATAAAGTCATTCTTAGAGCTTTGAACAACATAGACCAATTTGGCTGACTGGATTTGGAGGCTACATTGTCAAATGTGGCTCATGCCTCCAGACCTTCAACTTGGTTGTTCCAGTACAGTAAGCTTGTGTCATCTGTTTCCATGATTTTCGGGATTAGGAAGCATTCATCTCACACAGTACTCATATTAGTCCTGAGGACAGAGACAAAGCCCTAACTAGTGATGTTGCACAGGAAGTGGGCTTGATTCTCATCTGTGGCTGTTAATCATGATATACCAACTTCATTAGATTAAGATATCTAGAAAATTAATAAGCATACTCCTGAGTATGTCTGTCTGGGTCATACATCCATGACATTGGGTACTGTATTGGTCTCTCACCCATTGCTCTCTGGCACTCATCCCTTGCTTTGCTCCAACATACCCTTATACTATGAGCCTCCTATCATGTACTCTATCTCCTACAAGCATGTGTTAGATTAAACTTTTCCTTTTTGAAGTTGTGGGTGTTGGATATAATGTTTCAGCAATTGAAAAGCTGGTTAATATAGAAAATTGCTAATAGAGAAGTGGGATCATCGCTATAATTTTATCTGATCAAGTAGTGAGGGAAAAGATAGATAGAGAAAGGACCATCAGACAAATTATTTCTTCATCTGTAAGACAAACATGCAATTTGTGTAGCCAGAAGGAAACATGGAAATGTAAAATTTTACCTATATTGACTGTAAACCTTAGAGATTGGTTGTGATGGGGTCATTTACATTTATGAATTTGGAGATCCACCACAAAAGAAACTCAAAAAAATTCATAAACACATGGAAATTGAACAACACATCTCTGAATAACCAATGGGTCACAGAGGAAATTA
>NW_004624876.1:3512564-3531745 GCF_000247695.1 Heterocephalus glaber
TAAAGGTACAATTCCCAATGAGAAATGTAATTGTGTTGTATACCTACAATGTACCAATAAAAGAATTTAATAAAAAAATGACATTCATCATTGGAAATTGTACCTTTACATAAGTTATCTTAGTTCTAATTTTTTCCCCATTCCACTTCCCTCCCTTCAACCTCTCCTCGGCATCTATTTACAAAGACTTTCTTTCTGGGTTTTTTTTCATTTTCTCATATTAATTCCATCCCCTTCGTTACTTTCCCTTATCCCTCTCACTTTTCCCTCCCTTTGGCCCTTTTCTTTTTATTTCAAATTATCTATTACAAATTTTATTCCTTATTTACACTTTCAGAGAAACTATTCTGTGTGTCCTGTTTATTTCACTTTAGAGTATCATCTTAATGTGGATCCATTTAGCTATAAATGTCTCTAGTTTCCATTATTTATAGCTGAGTAGTACCCCATTTTATAAAACAAACACATTTTCTTTATCCAGCCTCCAGTTGATGGGGATTTTGGTGCTTTCCAAGCTTTAACTATTACAAACTGCTTCTGTGAACATGGTGCACACATATTACTGTGGTATGATTCCTTTGATTATTTTGTGCAGATACCAGCAGAGTAATTTCTGGGTCAAATGAGACTTCCAATCCTAGTTCTTTGAGGTATCTCCATACTGATTTCCACAGTGGTTGCACCAACTCTGCATTCCCACTAGCAGTGCAGCAGGTTTCCTTCTTCACCACAAACCTGTCAGCATTTGTTGCTGGTTTATTTCATGATAACTGCCATTCTTTCTGCGGTAAGGTGGAATCTCAGCATTGTTTTCATTTCCATCTCTGGAACAACCAATGATGTTAAAATTTTTTTCATATGCTTATTTGGTATGACTTGTTCTCTGTCTGAGAAACGTCTGTTCATTTCAGATGCCCATATTTGGATTGGTTTTTAAATTTGGGAAGTCTTATTTGTTTAAATTCTTCATATATTGTAGATAGTAGATTTGTCTGAGCAACAGCTGGTGAAAATTTTTTCCCACTCTCTTCACACTATTGGTGGTTTATCTTGCTGTGCAGAAGCTTTTTAATAAGAAGAGAACCCACTTTTTGATTCTTTGTGCTAGTTTCCATGCAACCGAGCTTTTGTTCATGAAATATTTTCTTCCACCAATGTCTTCAAGAGTTCTACCTAACCTCTCTTCCAGCAAGTTTACTGTTTCTGTTTTAATATTTAGTTCTTTAATCGATTTTGATTTTAGTTTAGTGTGTGGTGAGAGATATAGATCTAGTTTTAATCTTTGGCAAGTTGAAACCCAATTTTCGAGCACTATTTATTAAAGAGGCTATCTTTTCTGCAGTGAGGGTGTTTGGCTCCTTTGTCAAAGATGAAGTGGCTGAGTGTGCCTGGAGTTCTTTCTGCATCCTCTAATCTATTCCATTGGTCATCAGTTCTGTTGCTTTGCCAGTAACATGCTATTTGTATCACAGTAGCTTTGTATTATAGTTTCAAGTTGGGGATTGTGATACCCCCTACCTTGTCTACATTGACTAGAATTGCTTTTGCTATTCTAGGTTTCTTCTTGTTCCAAATGAATTTTTTGATTGTTTTCTCAAGGTCTGTGAAGTATGCTGCTGTAATTTCAATTGTGATTGCATTGAAACTGTATAGCAGTTTTGGGTCTATGGCCATTTTCACTATGTTGGTTCTTCCTACCCAGAAGCAAGGGGTGTTTTTCCATTTTCTGATATACATTTAAATCTCTTTTTCAGAGTGTTATAGTTGTCAGAGTAGAGGTCTTTGATTTCTTTTGTTGATTCCTAGGTATTTCAATTTTTTGGATGCTATTGTGAAAGAATTGTTTGCCCCATTTTTCTCTTAGGTAGTCTGTTGTTTGTGAACAGGGAAGGTATTGATTTTTGTGTGTTGATATTGTATCCACCTAATCTACTGAATTTGGTCATTAAGTCTAGAAGGTTTTTGGTGGAGTTCCTCAGTTCTTCTTTATGGTGTATCATGTTCTCTGCAAATAGTGACAATTTAAATTATTTGTTTTCTATCTTTTTAAATTTTATTTCTTTTTCTTGTCTAACTGCTATGGCTAATGTATCCAAAAGTATATTGAACAGGAATAGTGATAGTGAACATCCTTGGGTTGTTCCTAATTTTAGTGTGAAAGTTTTCAGTTTTTCATCATTTAGTACTATGTTTGCTGTTAGTTTTTCATAAATAGCCTTTATCAGTTGAGATAAAGACCATCTATTCCAATTTTTGTAGGGTTTTTCATTAATGAATGTTGGATTTTGTCAAATGATTTTTATGCATTTATTGAGAAGATCATATGGTTTTTGTTCTTGGCTCTATTAATAGTGTATTACATGTATTGATTTGCATATGTTGAAAAATCCCTATAACCCTGGGTTGAATCCGAGGGCAATGATCAGGGCATATGAGTTTCTGAATTCTATTTGCCAGTATCTTATTAAGGATTTCTACATCTATGTTCATAAGTGAGATTGGCCTATAGTTCTCTTTTTTGATTTCGTCTTTCTCTGCTTTGAGGACCAAGGTGATTCTTGCTTTGAGGAATGAATTTTTGAGTAATGGTCCCTTTCAATTTCATTGAAGGGTTCAAACACTGGTGGCAATAATTCTTCTCTTGAAGGAATTAGCAGTGAAGAATGAGAATTAGAGAATTCAGCAGTGAAGGTATCATGGCTCAGGCATTTCTTAGTTGTTAAATTTTTAATATGCTTTCAATTTTGTTAATTGTTATTGGATTTTTGTGAACTATTCGATCTTCTTCATTTAACTTTTGTAATTCATACATATCTAGGAATCTGTCCATTTCTCCTGTGTTTTATATCTTATTAGCATATAGGTTCTCAAAGTAGATCCTGTGGATTTCTGCTGGGCCTGTTGTAATTTCACCCTTTTCATTCCTAATTGTGTGGTATTGGGCCTTTTCTTTTCTTTTGTGTTAAGGTTGGCTAAGGGTTTGTCAATTTTCTTTATTTTTAAAAGAACCAACTCTTTGCTTCATTGATTTTTGTGTAGTTCTCTCAGTCTTCATTGTATTGATTTCTGCTCTGATCTTTATAATTTTGTCCCTTGCATGTGCTTTGGGTTTGTTCTGCTCTTCTTTTTGTAGAAGTTTTAGGTTTAATAGAGCTCACTCGGTTTTCCTAATATGAGTATTCACTGCTAGGATTTTCCCTTATAAGACTGCCTTCATTGTTTACTATAGATTCCCATATATTGAATTGAAAAGCCATGTAATAGTCTCATTTCTTCTTTAATTGCCTCTGTGCCCACTTGATTAATCAGAAGTCTTTTGTTCAATTTCCATGTGTTTATGAAATTCTTCCAGTTTCTTTTGCAATTGATCTCCAATTTCATTGCACTATAGTCTCATGATATACAGGGGATAACTTCAATTCCTCTACAGTTACTTAAACATGTTCTATTAGTGAATATGAGTTCTATTTTAGAGAACAATCCATGTGCAGCTGGAAAGAATGTGTATTCTGATTTTGTGGGGTGGAACATTCTGTAAACATCTGTCAAGTTCATTTGTTCAAGTGTTTGAGTTCTATTTTTTGTTGTATTTGTCTAACTGGTCTATATATTTGTTACAGTGGAATATTGCAGTCCCACACTACTATTGTGTTAGTGCTTATTTTAATTTTCATGTTCATTAGTATTTGTTTTATATAGTTAGGCACACTAGTGTTTGGATCATGTATATTTATGCTTGTCATCTCTTCCTCTTGAATTGTTTGTTTTACAAGGGTGTAGTGACCTTGTTTGTCTCTCTTTAATCAGTGGTGCTTTGAAATCCATTCAATCTGCAAAGAGGATGCCTACTTCTCATTTTTGAGGGGTTCCTATCCCTTGAAGTATTGTTTTCCACCATTCAACTTTCAGTCTATGAGTTTCTTTTGAAATGAAAAATTTTTCGTTTTTTCCATTAAGTTTCTTGGTACATATTAGGTATACAATACAGTTACATTCATCATTGGGATCTTATGACTTTACATGACTTATCTTAGTTCTTATTTTTTCCCCATTCACCTTGCTCACTCTACCCTTCCTTATTTACAAAGACTCTGTTTCCTTTTTTTCCTTTTTTTCATATTTTTTCTTTTCCCTTCTTTCCTTTCCCCTACTCTTCCCACTCCCAGTACTCCTTTAGACCTTTTCCCCCATTACAAAATATCAGTATACATTTTGATCCTTATTAACACTTTTAGTTTTTCACAATATAAGACCCAAAAAACTCCACCAAAAGACTTCTAGACTTAATTCACAGATTCAGTAGAGTAGCTGGATAGAAGGTAAACACTCAAAAATCAATAGCCTTCATGTACACAAATAGCGGAGTCACTGAGAGAGAAATTGGGGAGACAATCCCTTACCCCATAGGATCCCCCAAAAATGAAATATCTAGTAATAAATCTAATGAAGGAAGAAAAAGAGCTCTACATTGAGAACTATAACACTGTGAAAAAAGAGAATGAAGAGGATATAAGAAAATGGAAAGACACCAATTGTTACTGGGTAGGAGGAATCAATAAAATGAAAATGGCTGTACGTCCAAAACTTCTCTACGGATTCAATGCAATCCCGATTGAAATCCTAACAATATATTTCACAGAACTAGAGAAATCAATCCCAAAATTAATTTGGAACAAGAGGAGGCCTATAATAGCAAAAGCAATTCTAGGTAACACAGACATGGCAAGGGGTATCACAATCCCCAACTGGATACTATACTGCAAAGCCACTGATAAAAACATCATGGTATTGGCAAAGAAACAGACCTTAGGATCAGTGGAATAATTAGAAAATACAGAAATAACTCCAGACATACTCAGATACCTCATCTTTGATGAAGAATCCAATCATCCTCACTGGAGGAAAGATAGCCTCTTTAATAAATGATGATGGAAAAGCTGGATTTCAACTTGCCAAAGATTAAACCTAGACCACTATCTTTCTCCATGCACTAAACTAAAATCCAAGTGGATTAAAGGTCTAAATATTAAAACAGAAACACTGAACTGGCTGGAAGATAATTTAGGTAGAACTCTTGAAGACATTGGGATAAGAAAAGACTTTATGAACAAATCTTCAGTAGCATGGAAACTAGCACAAAGAATCAACAACTGGGATCTCACTTTATTAAAAAGCATATGCTTTCTCCTGTTTAAGGATTAAAACTATTAAAAATAATAATTGATAATTTGAAATAGGAAGAAAAGTCCAAGGGGGTGGGGGAAGTGGGAGAGGAAGGGGAAAGGAAAAAAGGGAAAGCAAAAATTATGAGAAAAGGAAAAATGTAAATAAAGTCTATGCAAATAGGGAAGGGTGGAGGAGGTGAAGGCTGCACAGGTAATGGGGAAAAAATAAGAATCAAGGTAATTATGTACAGGTACAAGCACCCAATGATAAATGTAAACATATTGTATACCTAAAATGTACCAATAAAAGAATTTAATAAAAATAAAAGGCTTATGCACTGCAAGAGATGCTACTAACAGTAAAAAGAAAACCTACAATCTGGGAAAAATATTTACCAGCTATTCCTCAGACAAGGTCTTCTATCTAGAATATATAAAGAACTAAAGAAATTAGATCCCCAAATATAAAGACCCAATTTTAAAATGAGTACCTGCACTGAACAGACATTTCTCAGACAAAGAAGTAAAAAATAGCAAATAAACATGAAAAAATCTTCAACATCACTGGTCATTGGAGAGATGCAGATGAAAATGATGCTGAGATTCCACCTCACCTAAGTGTTTTTCTTCTATGAAGCATATTGTTGGATCTTGCTTTTTGATCTATTCTTCCAGTCTATTTCTTTTGTCTGGTGAATTGAGACCATTAACATTGGTTTTTATAACTGATATTCACTTTATCCTTGTCATGATTTGATTTTGTTGACTTGTCCCACTTTACATTTAATTTATTCTCATGCCTGAGGGATTCATTCTCCTTGGCTTTCTGAGGTTGTAATCCTCATTGTCTTTTACTAGGATATTGTTTAAAATTTTTTGGAGTCCTGGTTTGGTATTCATGAAGTTCCTCAGGTGCTCTTTGTCATTAAAATATCTTATTTCTTTATCAATTTTGAATGATAGTTTTTCAGGGTACATGAATCTTGGTTGGAGGTTGTTTTCCTTTTGGGCTTGAAATATGTCACTCCAAGTTTCTCTTGCCTTCAGGGTTTGTATTGAGAAGTCTGCTGTGATTCTGATGGCCTTTCCTTTGTATGTGATTTGTTTCTTTTCTCTAACTGCTTGTAGAATTTTGTTTTTCTGTTGGGCTTCTGAGATGTTATCTGTTATATGCCTATGTGTAGATTTTTTTGATCATAGCTCTTTTGAGTCCTATATATCTCACTTATCTGTATATCAAGTTCTTTTCCCTTACTTGGGAAGTTTTCTGCCATTTATTATGTGAAGGTTTTTCATGTTGTCTGCACTCTCTCCTGTTTCTTCATTGGCTCTGATTAGTCTTATATTATTCTTCTTTGCATCATATTGCAGCTTGTGGATTCTTTTCTTGTGGCACCTTACTATTTTTAAGAAATTTTTATTTTCATGGTCACTATTGCAATCCTATCTTGGTATCTGAAATTCTGTCTTCACATTGGCTCATTGTGCTGAGTAAACTTTCAAAGGAGTTTTTAGTTTCCTGGAAATCTCTTTGCATCTGTTTTATGGATTCCATTTTTTTCCTATGTTGGGATTCCCTCAAGTTCTTGAGCTCCTCTATTTTTTTAATCTGTGTCTGCTCTAGATTTATTAATCATGTGTTGAACTATGGATACAATCTCTGTTATGTGAGAAATTATTTCTGATTTCCTTTTTTCCAGATCCTCTTTCATTGCCAGTTCAGGGAGTCCAGGTGGTTGAGTGTCAGATTGTTTCATCTCATTGCCCTTTGGGGTTGCCTTAGGTGATCTGGAAGTCTGGTTTTGAGACTTGTTTATGTGTCTTCTCATTTCAACAGGGGCAGTTTGCTGGACCTTTGTTGAGGCAACTTTTTGCTCACCCAGTGTTCTTCAATTCTCAACAACCCACTGAGCAGCCTTTTCTCAACTGTTCATGAGTGCACCAATACCTGGGTTCAGAATGGTTGCCTTCTGGATCCCTGAGCTGATCTGTTGTCTTGGTGGGCTTTTGGCTGGGTCCTATGCACACTTGGGATGTTATCTAGATGTGCCTCTGGCTACAGTCTGCCCACCTACATAGCTGTTGTCTGGGAGGCCCTTTGGCTGGGGACTGTGCACCCCAGTCCCTGGTGTCTGAGCAGGCTTTTGGCTAGGGTCTCTGTGTACTTATTAATGGTATAGCAGAGAGCATCTGGTTGTTGTCTGTGCAACTGTGGAGCTCTTTTCCAAGCAGACCCTTGGCATGGGTCTGTGTGCCCAAGTGCTGGGGTCAGGGTGGGTCTCTGGCCTGACCTGCATGAAGCAGTGCTGCTCTGGACCACACTGTGGATCTGTATACACTTTAATTTTGTTGCGAGTCACTCAACATATAGCTTCAAGAATTTTTCATTTTCCAAAATGCAAACTTATGCTCAACTTAAAATTCACATTTAAGCCTCACAGCTTTACACTCTGAAATTAAAGCTATGGAATTATCATACTAACCTAACCAAAAATGCTAGAGGTCCTGAGATTTACTGTTCTGTTACAGTCTCCCCAGTGTACTTATATTTACTTTGTTACTCAGGGTGTAAGGGAATTCAACACAGGTGTGGACATAGAACATATCACTGTGGCTGTCACACTTCTGGTAAAACTTACTAAAGCTGAGACATTTTATTCTTTAACACTTGTTCCACAAAACAAGCAAGCAACTGACACTCAGGATTGAAAAGTAGAGAAATATGTTTCTTTTTCTATTAAAGATAATTTTGTGATGATGAAACAATTTTTAATATGAGAAAATAATCCACAAGATTGGGCGGCAAATGAATATGGCACCATTAATACTTCACTATGGTTCTGAGGAAGTTTACCAAACAGAGAAGACTAAGGAGAAGGGTGGTGTACATAACAAGTTAGGAACTCTTGAAGTAGGTAAGCTTTAGGACAATAAAATCATGCTTATAGAAGTCCAAAAAGATAAGAAAAATTAAAAATCAAGACTGAAACTCCACAAAGGCAAGGGTTTTGATGAATGAGTAACTCAATGGGTCACAGAGGGCCACAAACCTATCATAGGCCATCACTGTCAGGAGCATGACATCCATACATTCAACAATGAGAAAAAGATACCTGTGTTAATCACACCACTTGGGGGATAACTCTGCTCTGATGTTGGAAGTTCACAGTTATCTATGGAACCATTGTGGAGATGAAATAAAGTCATTTTTAACTGTTGTTTATCCATTTTCCTGGCTTGGAATCTTAATTTCATCTTGGATTTTAGCTTTATTGGTTTCATATATTATATTCTTGAGTATGTTCTGAAGTGCTAGTTTCAAAGTAAAACATCTCTTCAACTGATCTTTTACATGAAAGGTCCTTATTGGTTTTTGGAAGATTTTTTTGGGATATGTTAATCTGGGTTGGAAGTTGTTTGCTGGTAGGGGTTGAAATATTTCACTTCAAGCACTTCTGGCCTTTAATGTTTGTCTTGAGAAGTCTGCTGTAATTCTAATGAGTTTAACTTTATCAATATTTTATTTTGTTTTTCTCTCATCTTAAAATTTTGGTTTTATTCATTTTGTTTGCTATGTGGCAATTTAATTAGGATATGTCTTGGTGATAGTCTTTTTTCAATACAGTTGTTTGGTGTTGTGGATAACTCACATGTACGTTGAACTGTTTTCTTATATTTGGGAAATTTTCTGCTACAGTTTCTGTAAACATATTAATAATGCCATCTGTGTTGTATTCTAGCTTTTTCTATAACTCCACTTAGATTTAGGCTGGTCATTTTAGTGTCATCTCTTAGCTGCTGTATGGTCTTTTCTTATTCTCTTATTTTTTGAGGCTTCTCTGAGTTCTTAAAAATTTACTATCTTGTCCTCAATTCCAGACACTCTGTCTTCATGTTGGTCATTTCTGAAATTTATGAACATTATACAGTTTTTAATATTATGCTTTTTTGTCTGATATAATCTCAAAGATTCTATATCTTTGGTGAATTTGTCATTAATATTTTGAACTGCTTTGGTCAGTTCTTCCATTTTTTGTTTATTTTTCCCCATATCCACTTTGGGCAATTGAGTGATAGTTCTATGAAATTTTAGTTCATTTTGTCCTTAAACTCATCCAGTTTATTAATTTCTTCTATAACTTTTTTGTAACATCCCACTACCTGATATTTGCCTTTCTATTTTTCTTACCATTTGTGCCCCTGATCTGCCTTAGAAGAGTTGGGAGATCTTGAGTGTCTTCTGTTGCCTTGGTTTCTCATGTACCCATGTGTATGTGTATACATTTTTGAGGGTCTCATGATCCCCTCGAGAAATTCAAATATTTCCATAGAGAAAAAACAAGTTGTAAGTGACTATTATGTTACCTTAGCTACAGTAGTAAATTCAGTGGCAACAATGGCATCAAATGTCAACTGGATATTGACAAACTCTAGGAAACACTTACGAACAGCCCATAACTGGAACAAAGAGCACTGTGATTTTAGTGAAGACCATCAGACTATTGATATATCAGTCTACACTACTTCAGACCACTAATTTTTGCTGGATGTGGGCAGCAGTGTCAGAGTTCTAACATAACACTAGACTAAATGGCTTCTCTTTTAGGATTGCCCCCCTCTGCCACTTTCACCCTAAAATCTGGGCTCCCATAACAGTATACAGGTCCTGTGATCTTGGTGCTCCGATTCCTTGTGTTCCAGAGGACCCCAGGAGATCCTTATTTTGTTTTCTTTCTCTCTAACCCAATCTCCAAATGCTATCTCTCATCCACTTTCTATGGTAGGACAACACTTCAGTCCTGAAGCAAACCTCTCCTCTTGGATGTTGGTCTCTTCTTCCATCACCTTGGTCTGTTGGTTGCCACCTCTGCTTCCACGTGGTTTTGAGACCACAGGAGTGGGGGGGGATTGGCTGAGGGTGTGTTGGAATATTTTTGTTTATTTATTGACCATTTGAAGTGCTTCTTTTGAGAAGTCTATTTAATTCAATTGCCCATTTTTAATTAGGTCTTTTGTTTTAGGGGCCAATTCTTAAAACTCTTTATATATTCTAGATATCTGTCCTTTATCCAAATACGACTGGCATAAAACCATTCCCATTCTGTAGGTTGCCTTGGCTCTGTTAATTGTTTTCCTTGTTGTATGGAAAATTTTGTTTAGTGTTGTCTAATTTTTTGATTGTTACTCTTATTTTATTGTGCAATCAATGTTCTGTTCTGAATGTCCTTTTCTATTTCTTCAGGAGGTTTACACTTTTTTCTTGGAGCAGATTTAGTTTTTCTGTTTTGATACCTAGGTTTTTGATCATTTTTATTTGATTTTAGTACAGGGTGAGAAATATGGTTCTAGTTCCATTCTTCTACACGTGGTCAACCAGTTTTCCAAGTTAAAGCGGCTGTCTTTGGACTATTTTTAGCCTCTTTGTAAATCAGATGGCTGAAGGTTCATTGGGCTATTTCCATGAATTCTGTTACTTTGTTATACTCTTCTATTTTTTTTGTGGCAGTACCATGCTGCTCTTTTTAGTGTAGCTTTGAAGTCTGGGGCCATAATAACTCCTGCTTTGCTTTTTTTATTCAGGGTAGTTTAACCTCTTCTGGATTTCTTGTGGTACCATAAAATTCTTATAATTTTTTTCTACTTTTGAAAAGAAAATTTTTGTTTTGATTTAATTTCCTTTAAATCTATATGCTATTTTTTGTAATATGGCCATTTGACAACATTATTTCTGCTTTTTCAGGTCAAGGTCATGTCTGTCAATTTCCTGATGTACTCTTTAGTCTCTTTTTCATAGTATACTTTTCATTATAGAGGTCTTTTATTTCCTTTTTTAGGTTCATTTCTAAGTTTGAATTTTTTCAAAGTTATTGCAAATGGAATTGTATTCCTGACCTGTTTCTTGGTGGGTTCATTGTAGATGTACAGGAGCACTTTTCAATTCTGTGTGTTCATTTTCTACTCTGCCACTTTGAAATTTTTTTGTCTTCTATGTAAACAATCATGTCATCTGTAAATTCGTATATTTTGTGTTCTTACTTTCTTCTTCCTATCTTTTTCATTTCTTCCTTTTACCTGATTACTCTGTTAAATATTTTATGTGAACTGTTTTTTTTCAGATCTTTTTATTTATTAATATATTTTAAGTACATAATGTATACATTCCTTGTGCAGTTTTGGAACACCTACATAAAATGTATTAATTCCTTTTTTATCCAGTTTTTCTTCACTCCCTCCCCTTCTATTCATCCCTTGACCACTTCTTGTTTTTTCTTTGGCATGCGTTTGAGGTACATAATGTATATATTAATTGTGTGGAGTACATACATGTACATAACATATCTTAATTCTTTGCTTATGCATTTCTCCTCTCTCTCTCTCTCTCTCTCTCTCTCTCATCCTGCCATCCCTTGATCTCTCTCTCCTTTGAGAAAGATCTACATTCTTACTTCCTGTTATCTATCTCTGTGTTCTTTGTTTATAACTTGGGTATCTCATATAAGAGAAACCTTGTAATATTTAAGTTTGCATGTCTGATTTTTTTCTTTTAATATTATGGTCTCTAGGTGCATTCTTTTTCCAACATATGATTCAAGTTTATCCTTCTTTATGGCAGAGTAGTAATCCACTGTGTATAAATAACACATTTTCTTTATCCATCATCTGCTGTTGGACATATATGCCACTTCATTATTATGAATTGCTATTATGAATGATCCAGCTATAAACTATAAACATGGGTAGGAATGTATCATTGAAATACAATGTCTTTAACTCTTTCAGGAACATGCTTAGAAGGCTAATAGCTGGTTCAAGAAAAATTTCTAATTTTGTTTTTTGATAACTCTCTACACTGATTTTGGTCATGGTTGTACTTGTTTGCATTCCAAACCAACAACAAAAAATAAGAACCAAGATACATCATGTAAAGGCACAAGATCCTAATGATGAATGTAACTGTATTTTATACCTAAAATGTATCAGTAAACTTAAAGGGAAAAAAATGAATCTATTGATCAGGAGTAGTAAGAGTGGACATTTAGTATGATGTTGGCAGTGGGTTGTTATAAAAGGCGTTCATCAGTTTGAGGTAAGGTCCTTCTATACCTGTTGGATCATGGTAATTTTCATCATAAATGGATTTTGGATTTTGTTAAAGTCTTGGTTTATATCTATTGAAATTACCATAGGATCTTTTTACCCTTCTATGTAATCCTTATCTTAGTCAAGATTGTCATAACACTTTGAGATAGCTGCTGTAGACTTTACCATGTAAAATGTTAATATTGCATATAATTCTTCTAAATCATTAACAAAAGAGGAAAATCAACAATTTGCCTATAGAGAGAGTATGCCATATGACAAATTATGGAGAAAATTAAAAAACTATTCATTAAGTTAAAATATTGCTAACTTGGTCTGGTAGTATGGACCTTGGCAATCTTAGAAGAAAGTAAAAGAAGCAAAGTTCAATTTACTTATAAGTAGTTGTTTATAATAATTCTCAGATGGCACTAGAACCATAGAATAACTGAAAATATGGGACCATTACTGACTCTTCAAATGTCCAGCTGAAATTTATGACAACAGAAGACAGTTATATATTTCAAACCACTTTTAATTCATCAGCAAATTTTGAAATATTTCAATGAAATGCAACTGACAACATAACTGTTTCTCATATAATGATTTATCACTCAAAAGTTTAGTCAAACAACAGAAACAAATATATTGATTTTAAAAGAGGATAAAATATGGACAATTTCTTGCATAGTTATTATAAAATAAAGGCAAAATACAACAATGTTGTGAGAGATAGTTAATGTATGGAGAATCTAAAACATAGATGGCTTAGGGGTATGGAAAACTAATAAAATAAACCAAATTTTCAAGGTAGTGAAATTTAGCAATCTTGATGGTGTTTCAAAAATGAAACCTGATGTGAAATACATTAGTGGTTTCAAGAGTCTGTGATTAGTCTCAAATGATTTTTAGCAGGAAGGTGAGGCTTGGGCATGAAGATAAATATTTTAGACCAGCTATTGTAACAATGAGCTGCATAGTATGCATAGACGATGCATTTCAAGGTTACATTTGAAGAAAACCAACTTGCTTACTGTTACATTAATCTCATTTCTTATTTGCACACTGAAGCTTGATCCTTTAGAACTGGCATGATGATCTTCTCTGAAACTTTTTGAATATTTCATAGTGACACCCATATCAGAGTAATTGATGAGAAGACCCCTGTTTCTGTGTTTTTATTCTCCCTAGGTGATATGAAAAAAGGCCAACTCTGCAGAACACTGATATTGTCCCTGGAAATAGCATGCCTAAATATGTATCTCAGATGTATTTTCAAAAGAAAATATACAAGAGATGTGAAAATGCACATAACTTTTAAATGGATGTGTGAAGAGATACAGCTTTTCCCTTGGAAGCCAGGGTCATTGCTCAGAAATTACAGAGACTGTCGGAGTTTATTGATTTAATCATGATGTTTATGTGGAAAAGAATCCCAGGACACTCAGTTGATAGTTAACGACAAAGCAAGGGATGCAATATTCAGTGATGATTCATGGAATGGAATGAGAGCCATGAAGCTAACAGAATAACATGACTCAGGAGACAGGAGTTGCATAGGTGGATGACGGTTTTCCAACTCCAATTCTTAAAGGAATGAAAGCAGTAGCAAGATTACCTCCTTCTTTTCCCCATCACCCACAGAGCACTTTTAATGTCCTTGTCCCTCAGGCTGAAGATGAAGGGATTCAGCATAGGGGTGAAAACTGTGTACCCCAGTGAGCCCACTGCACTATTTCTAGGAGACTCTGTTGCAGCAGATGCAAGGTAATCTCCAATTTCTGTTCCACAGGTTAAGCAGACAACTGAGAGGTGAGATTCACAGGTGGAAAAGGCTTTATTCTTCTCACCTGATGTTGGGAGTCTCAGGATGGAAGAAACTATTTTATAGTAAGAGAAAAAGATTCTTGAGAAAGCAAGAAAACCAGAGATGATGTCAACAAAAAAAACAACTGTATTTTTGGTAAGAGTATCAGAACACGCAAGATTAAGAAGTAGGGAGGGGTCACAGAAGAAACTAGTATTTTCCAAATCCTGAAAGTAGGTAAAGTGTAAGACAACCTAATTATGCACCTGAGATGTAAAAAGGCTGAACAAAAAAGACACAAATCTAAGTGTCCACAGGGGCTAGGGTTCATGATGACCTTGTAATGCAAGGGATGACAGATGGCTACAGACCTACAGATAACTATAGGACATCACTGTCAGAAGCATGTCATCTATAACAACAAAGATGAGAAAGAGATACATCTGCATCAGGCAGCCCACATATGGGATGATTGTACTCTGAGACCAGATAGATGTCCACAATCATTCTAGGTAGAGATTCTGTGGTAGAGATTAAGCAGATGTCAGAGAAGGACAAGTTGGAGAGGAAGAAGTGCATGTGGGTATGGAGGTGGGTGTCAGAGCTGACACCCAAAATAATGAGCAGGTTTCCAAACGCTGTGACTAAGTGCATGGACAGGAGTAGACCAAAGCAAACGTGTTGCGGGTCAGGATCCTCTGAAAGAGCCATGAGATGGAATTCTGAGACATGTGTTAGATTCTGTGCTTCTGTGTTTTTTAGGCACCTTTGAGAAGGAAAAGAGGATCAGAAAAAAGAAAAAAACAGGCATCAATTACTAAATAAGGGTAAAATTTCCCTTGACTTTTAACATTTAAAACAGCATGCAAGAAGTGTAACTACATTATCTCCACACTAAATTAAATTTCATAGTTTAACATCAGAAACCATCCCCAGTCATCTTCTAGGTGTTTTCATTTTTTTTCTTTTTTTATGAATGAAGTCTTCATTCAAAATTTTTCATATTTTAAAAATCTTTATATATATGTGTGTGTGTGTGTGTGTGCACTTAACTTTAGAAGACATCAAGTTTTGATAAATTTAAGTAAATCAATATTATCATTGACCATAAATTTGGCATTTGTGTACACTGCAGTGTTGATGATGAAAAAAACAATGCAATGTATAAATACTTTTGAAATTTTTTTTACATGTCTCAACAACATCTTACTTCAATAAAGTATCCTGGAAGGAAGATAGTGGTTTGCTTCCCCCTCCATCTGTATTCTATTGTGAGTGCCCTCTGAACAATACCTTTTGTTTATTTCTGATTGTAAAAGTCATTCATGTATGACTAAGTAATTTAGTACCAGGGTAGAATGCAAAACCCAAGTTGACATTCCACCATTCTTATGTCAATTAATGTTTTCCCAGCAACAGTTCCTTCTAAAGGAATTGCAATTCTCTAAATTACTTGAAGGTAAATTATGTTTCTTGTTTGGTCTTCTCACACTATGTATAAATGGGAAAAATGCAAAAAATAAGCACAGAACATAATGTAAATACATCTGGGAAATATCCTCACCTATAAAATAGAGATAATAATTACCTAGCTTACAGTTATTGCAAAGAAGTATAAAAATGTTTTTAAATTTCACAGATTATAGTTCTGCTCATTCATGAATATACGTGTGAATATTTTAAGATATCAAGTATTCTACCTTGGAACCAAATCCCAAAATTTTTCATAGTACCTGCATGTTAACTTCTTGACAGTTCTCTCATACACCAGATTTGATACCAGAGTCTTTGAATGTGTCCTAAGTTTTATTTTATTATATTTTATTTTTCTTTATTTTCTGAAACCAGGAATGAACTCAGGACCTTGCTTTTGCCATGTAGGAACAACACCACTGACCTAAACCCCTGGGCTCCTCAGTTTTAGAATATAGAACATTAGCATTACCTATAAATATGCCCACTAATACCCATATTTTAAAAATGAACATTTACTAATACCATATTTGCTTCAGAAGTCATATTTTAGAGTGGTTTAGGAGATCAACTATCAAATTTGAATTCTTAATATCTTTGCAAGATTCCATTCTTCTGCACACATTTTCCTCAAAAGAAACTGCTGCCTTTAAGTCTGGGGGTAATTTTAATGTCAATATGTACATGTCAGTCATGATTTGTACATCCATAGAACTTTTATATAATTTTAAATTATATAGTGCCTATAGCACAGCTACATAATTTATAGTGTAACAAGATCCAGTTATATATAAAGAATTCACTGAAATGTGGTATAAAGTTTCTATGAAGTACATATATCACCTTCAAGTGATTAAACTGATGTATAACATTATAACTGAGGCAGGGATTTCTTTTAGTAAATTTGTTTTATAATCATTTCAGAGTCCTTCCTTTGTCTATGTCAAACAAAGGAAAATTTCTAAATAGCATATTAGTTGAGGATTGTTATATGAATTACAGCAACTGAGGCATGTTCTGTTTCCTATTAATCTCCTACATTAGTTGACTCAAAAAATCTGTTCTAATCAAATGTAATCTATTACTGTTAATATTTCTTGTCAAAAATTTCACTGATGTATACCAAGTAATAATCTCCATGATTTTTGACCAACAACATTCATCATGCATAAAGACAATATTTTCATTTGCCTCTATAGTTGAGACAGTGTCCTGGTTAAGGGTCAGGAAGTCAATGTTAAGTGCCTCTCATCGACCTGCCACTATAGGTAGAACACATGTACATGTCTCCAAACTCATCCTGCTTAACAGAAATGGGGAAAATAACATCCATCTCCAAAACATTTGTGAAACTGAGACATTTGGAACTTAAAATTTTGGTCATTGCATGGTGTCTTCAAATGAATGATTCCATCATTAGAAAAATAGTGAGCTGTTTGAAGAAAACAATTGTCAAAAGCCAGTGACATCTGCAATCATTAGACACAAAAATGTGGATTAATTCAAGCATAAAGGTTCCTTGTGTTCCTGCTTCTGAATTTTCTTAAATTTTAAAATACTTTAAAGTGTGCAAATATAATACACAATCCTGAAAATAGTATTTAAAATTTCATGATATATTTTATACATTTTGAGTACTTACTCTTTGCTTTTCTATTGATATAGCAATGATTTTACTTGGATATTTTTGTATTAAATAATCACACTCATCTTGGTGGGTTGATATATATATACACATATATATATACATATATATATACATATATATATACATATATATAACTTTTTTATTCGTACTTCCCCTTCACTTCCCAGTCCCCTTCTCTTCCCTTCTACTCTCATACCCAAATCACCTTCTTATCACACAGAGTCTATTTCTAAGTTTCCTCTCATATCTTACTCTTCTTTATACCAATGAATATCTCTGCTACAATGTTGGAATGATAGAATAGTGTAGATGCTGAATTGTTAGGTCTCTTTTGCTCATGATACAGACATAAGCAAGAACTATTATTTCTTGCCTCTTATTATGTTGAATTCTTTTGAAAAAGAGAAATCTGCAGACAGAAAATGATCAAGATTGTCCATACAGCACTGATTACAGTGCAATTTTTTGGAAAAAAAAAAAAGAAGCAGGAAGGATCTGTGCTGTTTCTAGTAAAGATTTTTATTTTGATGTCTTACTCTATGGCACATTTTATAAAAACTTTAAGGATGACAAATGAAAGCCATTTCACCACAAATTCATACCATATAGTTATGTAAGCAAAGATCAAATGTCCCATTAAAAAATGGAAAAAATAATTATTCAAATACAGAATATTGTAGTTTAGCACTAGAAAGAGTAGCATTATGATTATCAGTAATATCTGAAAATAATTTACACTTATTTTATAAATTCATCATGTATTAAACACACAAGGAGCAACCATATCTGTTTTTGGTTTCCTCCAGTTATATCAACTAGAAATAACTTCGTGATGATTCTGAGTCTCAGAAATGCTAACACCCTGACCCATGTATCAGAAATTATAAATGGCTCTGAAAAATTGCAAATTAAATTATTTACAATTCACTAATCTTCGTGGTTTCCCAATCATAATTTAAAATTAAGCCAAAATCTAGTAGTTTCAACCATAGGCACATCAGAAGTATTTTTTTAATATGGAAAGTTACATGAAAAGTAATGTAATCAATGCATCCTTTTCAGATTGAGTGGGGAGATTAACCAGATGTGGACTTCTGTGAGGGTGTACAAGAAAGGGCACAAAGGCAATGTTTACTGAATGACCATGTGCCTGCTCCTTCTGTGATCATTGCTTGTGATCTATGCCTGTCTTCCTATGCTGGATACAGCAGGCCACACACACTGCTCTCTTCTGATCAGCTAGGAAGAAAGGCATAGTGAGAAAAGTGTCCCCACTTGGAGTGACAGGGGAGTCACATGGTGGGCTGTTAATGGGACAGCTTGCCAGCATTCTATATAAGGTCTTTCCTCCCTTTCTGCAAAATGTGAATAGTTATAATTTGGGAAATACTATACATTTGAAATAAAATTTAAAAAGCCTTGGAACACATAACACAAAGCCTGGGACTCTGCAATCCCTCAGACATACTTCATGAGGTTAGTGTTACTGTCATCCTCCTCCTCTTTTTCTTTATCTACTTTACAATCCTTTGCAATGGTAGGGACAGTAAAGAGTGATCCATTTTATGCTTTTGTGGGTCAGATGTCCATGAAGTGCAATATATGTAGGAAGAAAGCCAAAGTGAATGAGTTATTTAGGACCATCAACACAACACAGGACATGAACTTAGCATTCTCCATAGCTGAGAATTTTTTTAAAAAATTCTTTTATTGGTACATTTTAGGTATACAATACGTTAACATTTATCATTGGGTGCTTGTACTTATACATGATGTATCTTAGTTCTTATTTTTTTCCCCATTACCTGTGCACCCTTCACCCCTTACACCCTTCCCTATTTACATTGATTTTGTTTACATTTTTTTCTTTTCTCATACTTTTTCTTTCCCTTCTTTCCATTCCCCTTCCCCTCCCACCAAGCCTATATCTTTGGACCTTTTCCTATTTCAAATTATCAATTATTTGTTTTAATCATTTTAATCCTTATTTACACTTTCAGTTTCTCAC